>JABUQX010005393.1:0-5000 GCA_015478945.1 Trachelipus rathkii | reverse complement strand
CATTTAACAATTGATCTTAGACGTGAGCGATGCCTGAACTCTGATAAGATAGCATCACCTACTCTAGATTAGAGCAGCACGCCTCCTACTATTTTTCAGCGTGAAAAACGATCGCTGAAGAGAAAGCGACGCGAGGATGCAAGACGAGTACAGCTAGCGAGACGAACCGAAACGCACCAAAAGAGATTAGCATGCTTGGCAAAAAATAATGGCAAAGCAGAAAAACAGTACAGGAGAAGACGAATGAGAAAGAGAGAGATAATTGGAGACTACAAACACAACTTCTCGCTAAGTATTCAGGACACTAGAAATCCACGCAGTTTAGCGACACACATAGCGGTAAAGCTGACGACAGAAGCAGAACGAGAGAACGACTTCAGAGAGAGCGAATGCCAGAATGCGCCAAGAACAGAACCGAAGCAGACACAACTAGATCTGACTAGAAGACCGTCCAGCGAGAAGAGGATTCACGAAAAATGAACACGTTGAAAACAGAACCAACAACAAAAGGCAACACGAATTCCAACCAGCAGGTCTCCAAACCCTCTTCAAACGCTAAACACAACTTCTATCAGAGAATAAATGCCTAAACTATAAGATCCCACATGAGAACACCAAATCAAATACTTGAGACGACTAATTTAAACTCTTTTTGAAAAATAAGTTGGTTCTAGTTCTTAAAGACGAAATATTCTAACTGTATCTAGGATCTGCCTCTTGACTGCCGAAATAGCGTGAAAGATTATAAATGAACTCGACAGATAGACTCTGATGCATCTAGTTACGACCCTATTTAAGAAAGGCACTCCTGGTATCGATACGACACTTAACGGAGAGCGGGTATCGTTTCAAATTTATAGCCATATGGACTCTCTAGTGCAAGACCGATAACCCTAACGTGTACATTGAAGAAGATTTCTGGACGCCTCTCAACAAATTGGATGTGGACGCAGCAAGACGTCAAGAGGGCTGTCGAAGAATTAATTCAAAGTTTTCACTGTGATAAAACTAAATGACTACCCGGTCTCAAAGGAGAGCCGTTTCTTGACGAACGTAAGAAAAGGAAATGACAGACAATAATATTTCAGTTCCGAGAGTAGTTATCTACAACAAGCACATAAGCAAGTTTAGCGACCCACAGCAACGAGAGAATTCACTGAAATAATATAATAAGAACAGACCAAAAACAGTTACTACCGAACAACAAACTATCGAAGCGAGAAGCCACGCGCACCACAACCCCATCACTGCCATAGCAAACATATCTCACACTTTCAACTAATGTTGCCAAGAGCAACGACTATAGTAAGGACTTCAACAGAAGCCTAATGAGTCATAGAATTTAGTACTTAGTTACAAATGCCAAAGAAAAGAGACCATATGGGAGAGACTGCGATACCTCCTTTTACCAAAGGTGGTAAGAGGATTTAATACATTAACTAATAGTCAGAGACAAGACGAAGTGCGAAGACGCACAGTCTGCATCTCGGATTGCCCGTTGGAGGCGGGGATAAAGACAATCAAACCATGACGTGAAAGAGCCAACAAGGGGCTACGGCATGTTGGCTCATGTGGTGTGTGCTGATACTGATTTATTATTCCCATCAAACTTGCCGGTAGCAATGGTGTCGCCACACGGGTATTGCGTACGTGTTCTGAGGGACACCGGATGTACATGGCATGTTGTCCTCAAGGAGACGATTCGTACCACAACACACAACTCATACAGCAGAGTTACCGACATGCGAACTTCCTGCATAAACACTGTCAAAAGGAAAGTTCTATGAGTTGCACGTAGCATAGACTACACCACTACGTAGGGACATCGACAGCCGCTCTGTAATGCGAGACGTCGGCTATCGGATTTAAATTCTGGGAAAACCGATAGACTGGCGGCATGACCCCACGAACGAGCCCTCAATTGACTCATGTGGCGATCTAAGGACTCCATGTGTCAAGTGTAGCAAGGTGCCAAGGCGAAGAAACCTCAGGCTAGAGGTGTGTGCTTCCCCTATCGGATCACCATGTGGGTGTAGTGAGCGCAGACGTAAAAGTCTCCAGCCTCAGCCGCCAAGCCACGCCAGATAAATCCGCGAAAGAAAAGAAGAGGCCGATTGAAGATGAGAAAGTACCCATTTTGCAAACAACGAGCGATCCTGCAGCGTGTTATTGGGGTCTCTATATGAAAAGAGGAATCCCCCCTGTGATAGAAGTGATAGAAATATCCAATATCCCCGAAACCGAAAAAGATGGCAGTAACATTGTAAATCCTGTAATAAACTGATCCTGCAACGGTATCATGTGCGGTCATGAATCCAAAGAAACGAGAAAGTGCCCTTTAACATAGCAGCTTCTGGCGAAGTATCTACTGCAGAAGGATATAGGAACTGATAGATGACAGAGCAGAGTTTAAGACTAAACAGAAGCAGGACCTCACGTTACAAAGAATCTGGTGATCCGTGGAAAAAGAAGAAGGTAAATATGTCCTAATAAAGGATTTGCTATTCAAAAGAATAATGGAGAACCATATAGAGAGACATGTGTTAGTAGTACCAAAAGAGTACAGGAAAAAGGTCTTGAGCATAGCGCAAGACGAAGCTTTTGGTGGTCACCAGGGAGTGAAGAAGCCTTTGGGCAAGATAAGTCAGAAATTTTTTTGGCCGAACATCTACCAGGAAGTTATGAAACAGTATTGTTCATGCCAAATTTGCCAAAGAACTTGCTCAAAAGGGAGAGTGACCAAGGTACAAATGTGTTCATTGCCTAGTGCAGAAATATCACACCAGAGAGTGATAATTGATCTGGTCGGACCTGTAACTTCGCCGTTGTCCGAAGATCATCAATACATGATTTCATTGGCAGACGTAGCCACCAAGTGTCCTAAGGAGATACCGCTGAGAAATATATTATCGCAGAAGATGGATGAAGAAACAATGAACGTTTATGAGCATCCAAGAATGCCTGAAGAAGGTGGTAGAAAATGTGAGAGACAATCCTCTTTACAACAAGTGAGAATTAAAGTTGAAAGAAGAAAGTGGAATAGTAGTTGTCCTATTGAAGAGTGTTTTAAGGATAAGGACATGAAGACGAAGCCCCATGGCATTGTGAAAAGAGATAATACGAGAATACAGCAGTATTGTTGGCTCAAAGATAGCCAGAAAGGTCACAAAGGAAGAGATAAGAGCGAAAGTAAGTATTCTCAGATAGATTTGGATTTGATGGAAGAAAATTCTCAGAAAATGTCATGTAAAAGTCCAAAGAGTAAACAGAGAGAAAAGATTGATGAAAATGAGAAAATAAAATGTATAATGTACTACAATACGAGAAGAGGTACTGACAAAGAAATACGAATACTAGCGCCGGCGTTTATCAGAAAAGAAGGAAAATGCAGAAGAAATCTTAGCGTATGTGAGCAATTTAAAGAATGAAGTAACAAAGTTGTCTCATAGTGGTAGTTGTGTTATGTGGAAATGCATAACGTATGAGAAAAGGAGGCCAAATGTAGGAAGGAATGAAGTTCGTAATCAGAGGATATGTTCCATGGTTAAAGTTGTTGAGAAAAGATGGCAGATGCCAAACCGAAAGAAAGAAAATAACGGATGTAAACGGCCAGCAATGAAGAAGAGAAATAGAAGATGTCAGTATGGAGTAGTGGTTGAGAGAGCTACTCTTGTACATGCGGAAATGCATAACGTATGAGAAAAGGAGGCCAAATGTAGGAAGGAATGAAGTTCGTAATCAGAGGATATGTTCCATGGTTAAAGTTGTTGAGAAAAGATGGCAGATGCCAAACCGAAAGAAATGTAATAACGGATGTAAACGGCCAGCAATGAAGAAGAGAAATAGAAGATGTCAGTATGGAGTAGTGGTTGACGGCGCCACTCTTGTACATGCGGTGAGGAGGATCCTTGATGGGATCAACGATGTGGATTTCTATATCAATGATATCATCATCCATTCCAGGACCTGGCGCGAACATCTGAACACGATACGGGAAGTACTTTTCAAACTACAAGAAGAGGGATATACCATAAGACCGACTAAGTGTGAGTTTGCGGCATCAAGGGTTGAGTTTCTGGGGCATTATATCGGTCACGGAGAGAAGGGTTTGCACGAAGATAATGTGGAGAAGATTGTTAAAGCAGAGCCCCCCAGAAATAAGAAACAAGTGAGCTCATTTTTAGGTCTTACGGCATATTACCGCGCTTTTGTAAGGAATTATACCAAAATCGCAGCGCCCTTCACAGAGCTCACTAAAAAGGCGAACCGACAAAGGTGCGGTGGGAACAGAAGCACCAGAGGGCTTTTGAGGAATTAAAGAAAGCTCTTACATCAAAGCCCATTCTGAAGATGCCCAGATTAGATAAGTTATTTACTCTTCAAGTAGATGCATCAGATACTTCTCTTGGATTTGTACGGTTGCAGCTTGCAGGAGGAGAATGAGGTGCTCCACCCGATAGCTTACCGCAGCAAAAAGCTATCGCCGACTCAACAACGTTATAGTGTTCTGTAGAAGGAAGCTCTTTCCAGAGTCAGTGGAGTCAAAAAGTTTGAACCTTATCTTTATGGCAAAGAATTTGTGTTGCAGTCAGATCATCGACCTTTATCTGCAATGAATAAGAAAAAGTACGATAGCCCCAGGATTATGAGATGGGCACTGTATCTTCAAAGATTTAGGTTCTCACTTCAACATATCCAGGGTAAAGAGAACCTTGTAGCAGACTACCTAAGCCGTTCGATCGGCGACGGACTACTTGAGAAGCTGGAATGTCCCATCAATGAAGAAGGAAACCTCTCGCAAACATTCGACTGCGAATGTTGTTAAGCTGAATTACGATGCAATTCGCTCAAATGGGGTGTCCAATGTAATGATTGGAACATCCTTAGTAGAATTTTTGCAAGAAAAAGACATTTACCCAAGGTTAAACCTCCCCTCCTCCCCCGGAGCACTTTCCAGTCAATTTGCTCACCTCCATTACAAAGCCTATATATATATATAT
>JABUQX010005392.1:0-36717 GCA_015478945.1 Trachelipus rathkii | reverse complement strand
TTGCCTAACAGTGAGGGCCTGATCTGCACCCTTGGCACCAATATCTTGGCTTCGCATCTTATCCGTGTGTTGCACGCTTTTCTTTTCCATCTCGTGACGGACGCGAGATTTCGGGAGCTCTCCGTGCCACACCCATGCCCACCCCTACGGTAGGTTTTAGAGATAGCGTTATGCTCTGGCCTGAGTGTCGGCGCGGTTGCTGTTGCTACGCTTCCGATTTTATGCTTATATTCATCATTTGTGTTTTGTTTTTTTATTATATGTTTTACTGCATATTTATTTTCTTAGAAAAAGCTTAAAAAAAGATAACGTTTTCAAGAAAGGCGAAATTCACATCTGTCGGGCCCCCAACCCGACCCCTCCCTGCTGTTCAAGATCACACCAGTCAGAAGCTTTGATGCCCTTGTTTTATGAAATGGATTGGTACTGCACCACCACCCCAATGCGTCCTCCATGCTGTCCGTTCGAGGACACCTCGTCATAAGACCAGTGGGCTGTTGTGAACTATAATGCCCTTGTCTCTCAAGCCTTACGTCAGCCATCTCAGGGGCCCCTGCGTCAGCAGGGTCCCATTCCTAGACGCTAGAATAACGCCACCGACGATAGCTTTCTCCGACCCCCTCATGGGGTCCCAGGTCTTGATTCCTACCCGCTTTATTTTTAATTACATTCGACATCATCACGTCCACTGACTTCTATAAGCCAGCTCATCCTTAGTGATGCTTTGGAAGCTGCTCTTCAAACAACTGAGCCACAGGCTACGCCAATGAGAAACGGTTCCATCTTGGTTCGTGCTGCCTCTTGTGCCCAAAGCAACGTACTTGCTTCCCTATCACATCTGGGGAAGATTCCTTTCATTTCTAAACCTGACGTCGTAACACGTCGAAGGGTACCATATATGCGCCGGAGTTCTGTTCCGATACTCATTCACAGAATCACTACGTGCCTATCACTGACGTTTATCGGTTCCCTCCACGTAAGGAGAAGCCCTCAACGACGAACCCTCGTCTTTTACTTACCTTCTCTGTGCCTTTCCCTCCTTCCAAGGTAAGACTTGGTTTTACCATGCACACGGTTCGGACTTATGTGCCCTTCCCGAGAAGATATTTCAAATGTCATAAATTTGGTCACCCCAAGAAATATTGTCCGTCTCCTCAGACCATACGTCCGACATGTGGCAGTTCTCTCCACCCGAACTGTGACAAAGATTCTCCATGTTGTCCTAAATGCAAGGGGCCACACCCAACCTCCTCTGTCCACTGCCCCTTTTTAGCCTTTGAGAGGAAATGCTGGATAAGTAGATAGGCATTCATAAATTTGACCGTCGAGAGGCTACCCGCCGGGTAAGGGAGAAGCTGGCCATCTTCCTCTTTCCTATATCATCTAGCAACATACCACTACAATATCTGCGAAATCTGCCTCTACCATATAGCACAACTCGCACCCCCGTGCGTATGTGTCACGATTGTTCCGCTTTCACGTATCGACCGTTCCCTATCCTGCCGGTAACCAGATATCACCATGATCATCAGGTAGATCACATGTGCTTCTGGAACAAATTGGTTCCTCACCCAACTCATCCGAAATAGGATACCGCCGACCACCGTCGTTCTTCGCCGACACACACGGACCCTCTCTCATGCTCCTCTCCTTGCAAAATTCCATGCAGCTCCCAAGTGAATCTATTTTGCGACATGCTCCGCCTCTTGAGGTACATGCGCGAACGTCCTTCTGCGCCTCGCGGAGATCTTACCCTGTACCGTCTCCGAAACGCCAGCTTCTGTTCGCCGGAAGAAACACCAAGTTCCATTTACGGTTGCGGACAGTCCGTCAGGTGATCTTACCGACAGACATCGTACTCGCTTGCTATTGGGGCCGCGATTCTTGAGCAGAAGGAATCCCATTTCACTGGGAGGGACTGTCTCTGTCTTGCCTAACGGCTCGCCGCGCTGAACAACCCCGCCGTGCCATCTCGGTCCATTGCCGACCTCGCCTCGATTCCATAACCCGCTCATACGCCGGACTAAGCCCGCTTCGGAATCCTGCATTCAATTAGAGCGATTTCTGAACTTTTTCGGATGCCACAGACTCTTCGGACTACTCTTTTCCGTGGAGTGTCCACGTCTGACACTGTTTGTCTCGACACAATGGAGTCCGAGAGTATCGCTGGACACCTCGTTCACTCGCAGTATTACCTTCGGGTACGTGGCGAAGCTTCGATGTGTTGTAGGTTCTGTTGGCGCTGGTAAATCGAAGGAAATGAGGAGTCATCCTTCATGCCTCTTCCTCTCCACCCCCTTGACTTCGACCCGTCGACTGAGGTATTCTGCTCTATTAGAGCGACCGCATCGAGATTTGACTCGATGCCATACACTCGTTTCGCGATGTGTCTCTTCTCTACTCCCACCGACCACCATTCCTTACTTGTCACTCTCTTCATTCTTCTCCAGACCCTGTTAGGCACCTCCTGCGGACACGTCCCCCTTCCAGCCTTCTAAACGTCTATCTGGCAGGGTTGTCGTCTGAGGAGAGAAGTTCGAAATGGGAGTGTACTTGGCGCGCCGCTGGCGAGCCCTCTCCTGATGTTTCCAGGAACTCCTTCGTAAGCAGAGGTCCACACATATCCCTGCTGCGTGATCTTCCTATCCTCGAGGTTTGAGTGGGTGTCGTCCGATGGCTCACGACCACGACTTTCTCTCGAGGAAGACTGCCACTCCAAAACACTTTGACTGTTGTCAGGATCGTTCCTGACCTTGATTGTTTCATTGGATGAACTGCCAAAACGGGAAACTGCCGCGATATTTGCTAAATTACGAAGAAGTAAGAGATTACTTGTCGATATCAGCCCTTGGCTGTTTGTTTACAGAGCTGCAACTTCGTGACCAGTGCAACCTTCAAGTACGAACCCGTATTTTCTAAATCGTGAACAGCATAGGTGGCACGATCTGATTCACGAGTCTGTCCCATTCCACTCTCCACTTACTGCATGCGTGCGGCTCGTATCATCATTGACCGTCCACTACGCTGAGCTCAGTTGTTCTCCTTAGTGTCCATCCGTCTAATCGTTTGGTTGGAGAAGGATCGTCTTCCTCATGTTTTTTTATTTTGTTTTTTTTCTGTAGGACCACTACCAAAATCGTGATACCATCTTTCAGCTCCAGTCCGCAGCAACCACCTTATTCTGCTGCGCTACGCACAGTGCTGACTGGTCTTCCTTTCATCAGGCCACTTACTTTCCCATCTTTCCTGCAACTACCCTTTTCCCGTCGTCAACGAGCCTTCACTACTTTCAGGAATAGCAATCCTTTAGGCGTTAGCGGACCATATACCAGTCAGTCTGGGACACGGAATCGACAACCCCCTGCGATAGAAACAGGAATTGTTGCTGGTCTAATCGTGAAAAGCGTAATTTGTATAAGCTGTATAAACATCTTATCCTTCACCTTATTATGTTAAAAGCATTCAGGCAGCCCCACTCTAGGCGTATTAATCGCAGTACGCGAAACATTTTTTCGGAACTACGCTTCTACCGTCATCTTCTACGCCTATATCTCAGTCCATAAAAAGTGGAAAATTTCACGAAAAACCACCATGCAGTTTTCTTATGCCCGCAAGACCTCTGATGTCATCTCTGCTCTGGGGTTGTGGCGGACGAGTTGGGTTATCATTTCGCGTCCTGCTCCAGCGGCTCCCGATATCCTGACCTTTTATGCTTCTAGTCGCTTGCGGGGTGGATTCATAGATTTTTCTAATTCCACCTGAACAACCTTTCCATTACACAGGGCTATTTACTAGGGCAGATTTCAAGAAGCCCTCCAGCTTTGCGGATGGAGCGCCTTGACCCTGAGGCATCTCCGTCCCAGATGCTTCGCATCTCAATCCATCTGCCACTGCCTTCCTTCTCGCTTATACCATTATGAATTATGGGTGAGGTCTTCCCTCCCTCTGTCTACTGCATATTTTGCCCCAGGTCCCAACCCTGGAAGACCGACTTCTTCCGATAACATCGCCCTATTTCATTTCATTAACCTGCAATACATGTAAGCTCTTGGAGAGATTGGTGGCTTCCCGTTCTGTTCCCACGTTGGAGCAACTTCCATGCATTTTCCGACTACCAATTTGGTTTCGTCGCCATCGCTCGACCCAGGATTTTCTCCTTCGGTTGATCACGACATCTGAGTCATTTACTTCCAACAAACATTCTATTGACCTCGAAAGCGTGATAGCACGTAGCGGGTATCGGTTTGCGGCCTCCACTCCTTGGGATATTTTGGGCAACTTCCCCTCTTCTTCAATTATTGAGTCGGATACGTTCGTTTCACGGTCCGTTGTGTACCACCGCTGTCGAGCATTTTGTCCTGGACGAAGGAATACCCCAGGCAGTGTACTAGCGGTGGCTTTTCGCTATCGGTTTCAATGGTGTGGCTTCCAATCCCGACTCGGTGCGCTGTTCCATCTATGTTGACGATTTACCCTGTACTCTCTGGGAGCTAACTTCAGCTTCAGTGTCCCATCGATAGCGGTTTCTTCCTGCTGCTCTGCGCTGGCTTTTACATCTCTCAACGTCCGAAAAACTACAGCCGTGCTTTTCCGGAAAATCTCAGTCAGTAGGGTCGCCATAGAATCGTCTACCAATTTACGCCTCTATGCTCCCCTATCCTAAGCGAGGTGCTGTTTTTTTGGGTCTGTTGCTCATGCAGGCCTCACGTACCTTCCTCATATTACCCTCCTCAGAGCAATTGCCGCCGTTCCTTGGATCTCTTACCGCCATCTCACTTCCAAGACTTGGGGGCGGACAGACAAACCATCGCTTCACTTTACATTATTGCTGTGCGGCTAACTGGACTACGTTGGCCATATATAGGACATACTTCCGTCCTACCCCGTCTCTTGATCCCATTCAGAACTGAAGGTCTGAGGAATTGCCACTGTGCATTCCGTCTTCCCTCTCCTAGGAAAAGCCTGATTAGAGGCCGGGTTGATCGCCCCATTTATCCCTCTGAGAGCAGCTCATGTGCTCGCTAGTAATCCGTCTCAGGTTTCCTACCTCGCAGATTTACACCATGATATAAGAGCGCGTCCCGTCACAACCCTTCTTACTTGCCATTGCCATTTGCTGGGGTTTTTATTCCATCTTCGCTTTCCTCGACCTCCCTCAGCGAGCGGTCATGCAATATGATTTTACCTCTTCCCATTCACAGTGGTTTCTCCACTCCTGCTTCCATGCGTGGATCCAGTCTTGAGTAAGTCGGGCTCACCCGTTTAGGTGTTTAGCTTGTGTGAATAGGTTGGCTTAAACTGGAGCCGATGTTTGGTGGACGCTTGTAATGTTTTAGTTATTTTGCCTCCAAGTATATTTGTACATGAACGCTCTCCTGCTTTAATTGTTTTTAACTTTTATGGATTTATTATTTGAAGAATCTGATTTTAAAAGATAAGATATCGGTTTTAATTTTTAATTTTGAAACTTTTTAGTGATGTTAGATAGCAATAGTTAGTTTTTAGATTTGTTCAATACGTAGTTTAGATAGTAATAGGTAATTTTTTTCTTAGTCTTTGTTTTACTTAATTTTAGGCTTTCTATTGTTTTTTTTATTATAAACGGGTTTTAACATAGCCCCGCACGTTTTGTCACATTATTATTTTAATTTATACATAACAGTTTCTATGTTGAATTTGTAATTTTTTTTTCGTAATTATGTGAGTTTTACAAAAACCATTTTCAAACATTACAATTTTTCAATTTACTATTATTACAAATACGGTTTTATCGTTTTAAACAATTTACTTGTTTTTTTTTGAGTGTCTGAACAATTTTAACCTGTTTTCTTTTTGTCTGCTTATGTGTTTTGTGTTTGTTCTTGGTTTGTGTGCTTGTCGTGTGCGTTTTAGTCATTGACAGATTAGCGCAGCGCGCTCTCTCATAGATTTACTAACATCCGCGGCTTAAACTCTAAAACTGCATCCGTGGAATTACCACCTCTCTAACCTCGGCCCATGCTCGCTCTTGTCTGAAACACAGATGGCTAAGAATTCATCCTCTAACTCGTTTAATGTATGCCAACTTATTAACTTATCATAATTCGTCTAAAGGTGGAGTAATTCACTATTTAAACATAACACTTCCTGTAAACGCTCGAGAATCCTCGAATCCCTACACTTCGTGTTCTGTGGCTTTAAATCCTTTCTTCCTTCTACTACATATTTGTGCTTCTGCTACTGTTCTCCTAACAGAAACAGTTTTTCACGCCTTTTTGAATATCTTACTACTTCTCACGAGACTGTTATATCTCTCATCCAAATACTCTACTCTATTAGGGGATTTCAATGTAAATAACACGGAATGTGGGTCCTCTCTTACCAGATTTAGGTGAGAGGAGCGAATCATTCGCATTTCCAACATCTGGAGCACTAATTAAAGAACCCACACACATTCCGATCGTCCTAACCAATTCTTGAAGCCTACACTTACCTATGTTTCACCACAGCCTTCTCTCTAAAATACACCACTTTCGCTCTTATAGGTAAATCTGACCACACTTATATCTCTTAATTTGATTCAACTTTCTCCTCAACAAGCCCATCCTGCCCCACTTTGATCTCGGCCGATTGGGGAGGGCCTTGCGTTTGCTTCTACGCTAAACATTAATTGGAGACTGCTGTCTCTGGTGACGCTTTGACTGCTGCCGAAAGTGGGAGCTGTAATCGTGATGGGATGAGCAGTTTCATTTCTTCTTCGAAACTAAATCTTTCTCTCTCCTCATAATCCATGTTCGATCGTGCTTGTTCTCTGCCATTCAGGCAGAGCAGTGGTATCGATAGAAAAACTCGCTCCTCTATCACTCTTGCTATTTTCATTCTCCTTAGAAATCGTTAATGCAGGGACTTTCGCGAGCAAAGCGCGCTTGTCATCAAACGAAAGTTGCGCTACCTCCTTGGTCTCCTACTGACAAAATCTTTCTGCCTCTTACCAAAAACATCTCTAACAATCACTGTAAATCTCTTCTCCTCTTATTCGCTCTGATGGTTATCTGTTGCTAATTCTCCAACTGAAAAAGGCCAATCTCTTCGGCCTCCCTATTTTCCTATACTCAACCCTGGACCGATTCTAGATTCCTCATCCCTCTCCTTCTCCTCTTCAGTTGTCCTATCCTTTGCTGTGATTACATTTCGATCGCGGTGCATGCTCCTGAAATCTCGAACGTTAGGAAGGCGCGCGGCCCGGATGGCATTCCTCCCCGAGTTTTGAGGAGGTGTGTGCTCCGTGCTATCCCCGCCCTCGTTCAACTATATTCTCTATGTCTCAATACTAACCACTCCCTCAGTGTTGGAAGCACGCTCATGTCCAACCCATTCCGAAAAAAGAGCCGCTCTGATCTTTCTTACTATCGCCCTATAGCTCTACTTGTATTCTATCAAGATCTTTGACTCTTCTCAACTCTCATTTCTTTAGAAACATCTGGAATCTCCTTCACTTCTTTCGATCGCCCAGTTAGCTTTCGGCGACTCGAGTCTATGGCGTATACTCTTCCTATCTTACTGATTATGGTTTTCCGCCCTTAGGAATTACGGGAGACTTGCGGTGGTGGCGCTTGAACTATCCAAAGCATTTGACCGGTATGCCACGCGTCACTGCTTCCAAGCTCCCCTCCTTTGGGTTCCTCCTTCTCTTGCTAACTCATAGTTCTAGTTTTCTTTCAAATCGCTCATATAGCGGCTGTTGTAGCTCTGTTATCTTTACTTTTATTCATTGCCCCTTCATGGTTCTGTCTTATCTCCCTACTTTAGTGAAACAATTTTTAATCTTTTTCTCACCGGTAACATCTAAGTTTATCCACTCATTGGCGATTACTCGACCCTTCATCTTCAACTCATTTCACTTTGCTCCTTCTCTTACTTCTAGGAATTGCCTCTCGTCTTTAATCTTTCCGATTCTTTCTCCTGATCTGGACTAGAATTCCGGTGGTCGTCTGAAACCTTGGGAGTCCAACTTTCTCTTTTCACCTTAATTTCAACAGAATCTTCACTTTCTGTACTACTTCTACAATGAACAATCCTAACTTTTCCGACGTTACTCTCGTAGCTAATTTTGAACTATCTAACATTCCTTTGCCCCCTATTAACATAAATCAAAAACAACATGCTTCATTGGAACCTCAACATCACAACGATTTGTCCTTAGCGCAGGCTCTACCAAAGACACTGGCGAATTCATGATTCAGAATACGACCAGAGACATTTTTTCCCATTTCTCCTTTGGTTTTTGCTATACAAGGGCCTCATTCCGCCCTTGTATGGAAGAGTACTTCTCTCATATCGGGGGGCTCTGTTTCTACAGACCGGCTATCTAGAGAAATAGATAGGTACAATCAAAAAAGCAAGGCTAATAAGAGACCTTAGCTTACACAAAAAGTTACACTTTGACCAATCCGCAATTCATTACCGGCGCGAGTGGTAACTTTATTCTTTTATAATACGTACCACAGCGGCAAGTTGCTCGAGGCAGGCTTATCACTCGCATAGAAATGCGCAACAACGCTCCACCTTTTTACGTCCGGAAACCATCGAAGCGTTAGAAACTGAAGGGTGCTGCTTAAGTCGGAAGAAGCAGTAAGAACAAAAAAAGAAGAAAAAGGCAGCACATACTACAAAAGCATTGACAGGGTGCCCAACAGCCACAAAGCAGCAAAACGGCCACCCGCACATACGGCAACGAACTGAATGGCCTGACCCAATGTTGTGTAGTACACATCCCAAGGACTACGCTGGCTGCCACACACACGAATTACTTCCTCTTACACTGACTCAGATCGTTCCTCACTGGAAAATTCCTAACATCATTCTGTAATTCCTCGCTATTTCTGAAGTTTTAAAATCACTATCCCCATCGTCTCTAAACCTGGCCGGTCATGATGCTACATCTACGTAAATTTATATTAGTTGGTTTAATTCTACTGCCTAGTTAGACGAAACACATCATGTACATATCATCTACCATTAAGATAATAGGGACAGTGCTAGTATTTTTTTAAAAAGTAAAGTACAACATGAGTATAAAAAAAAATATAACAAAAAAAAAAAAAATAAAAAAAAAACAAGAGGATAGCACTACTCCTTTTGAATTAATGTCTCACAGAGAGAGGTCACTATAGCAATTCTATAAGCTCGCTAACGATCCGTATAGGTTAAAAGACGGAGAGTAGAGAACGTTGTAGTGTGGAGGTTACTATAAAGAATCACATAGTGAGTTTCCGAGTACCAAATTAATCGGTCTTGTTCACACCTCTTCACGCCCTAAATTGTATGTTTTTCATTCTAGTAATATGCAAAACCTTTTTAATATGATAGACCACAAACCTGTCCAAGCGCTATATCAGAGAATCGGTACCTTACTATCTGAGATATTTGAGATAATATATATTATAGTAGATAGTATACCAATCTAATATTTAAATATTACTCGCAGCCATCTACAGGACAGTGCATGTATACGTCAACTACTAAATATAATATCGATAAAACACTTATGTTAATGTGCCATTCAACACCAAGTCCCTTTTATAACTTGCTGATTAAACCTGCGAACATGAGAAGACTACCCACCCCCGTTATATAGTGTTTTGCGTATTCACCATCACACGCAAAATGGGAGTATGTTCATCATGATAGGTCAAACGAAAACGGGCTCGAATGGAGAAAGAGCCAAACAGCCTAGTAGGCTCTACACGGATATAGCTGTATCGAGCATATAATATAATATTATATTATAATATATATAATACATATATAGTATAACTATAATATAATTAATATTATATATAATATATATATATTAATAAAATATAAAATATATAAATATAAATATAAATAAATCTATATATATATTATATATATATATAATAAAATATATAGATAATATAATATAATAAGATTATATAATATATAGAAATAGAAAAAAATAATTAATATAAAATAATACTATATATAAAGAGAAATAATTATAATATAGATAAAAAGATACATGTGCCTACTAGAGTAAATACCTTCCTACATGCGATAGATGAGCCACTGAAACTAATTTAACTCTGCTATCAAGAATTATTTCCATCTCTTTAGCTAGTCGGGCTCCATCTCTTAGGCTATGCTAAAGTCATAGTTGGTTCATGGAGGATGTATCGTAGCGACCTAAATAACTATCAGAGAATTGAGTCTAAAACCCCTTCCTATTGGCACATAGTGGATACTTTTCATCTTAAGTTAATTAAGAGAGTTCGACCTCACTAGAGGTGGTCCTGGACTATCGATTGTGCTTCAGACAGGTCATATCTATCTACAGACCACATGTAATATCTTAATGTCGTTGGTGGAATCCACTACGACCGCCATTATGCTATCCTCACAGTTAGTCCTCTCACAGTCGTATCAATCTCTTTGTGAGATATTCTTTAGCCATCATCGGCACCTGTAAGGATAGATAAAAGTCTCCATGATAAATATAAAATATACGTGTACATGATAAACCCTCTTCACACAGCAATCGCCTTCGGAGCACCTATATAATCTAATCCAATCATCTCATTTAATCTATAGTATCGCATTTTGACCCTCCTATTGTAAATATTTCAGAATAATACTTAGTAGAAAGATCATATATATATATACACATCTCAGTACTTATCCTAATTTCGAATCGTAATATGGATTTCACTGATCGTAGATACTAAACACGGTAAGTAGGCTTAGAGCCGCCTTCTTGTGATATAGATATTTGACATGCTGGTATCCCTACCCTGTACATTCAAGCTCAAAAAATATCTTATTAATCATAATAATTCTATTATTTTAAATTAATTAATTATTGTGATTTATGTTTCTTATGGTATTGGAAAGTATTACTTTCTATTACTTAATAAATTATTATTATTCAGTTAATTATTAATTTATTATTTAATATTATATTATATTATAATGTCATGAACTATTATTATTTATTTAGGATCGGAGTTATACTATCATGACCACTGTTAAACCACCAAAATACACTATTATTTTAATGATAATTCCTATTAACCTGCTTTACGCCTTTCGATTTAAATATATTTTATCATTCACTCATTACTCCTTTCTATCACAAAACTAAATTTCACTTTATTATTACTCTTTATATTACTACTACTACTACCAATTACCTAATAATGATTATATTATAATTAACTCATTTAACTATCATACACCACCATTTATTTATTATTTTATTTATTATTATTATTATTATAAATCTTATATTAAATTAATAGATATAATTGATATAACTATTGCTATCTAACCTATTTTAATTAATAATATTATATAAGTTAATACTTCTATATTATTATTTTATTTTTCTATATAGTCTTATATATATATAATAATCTATTATTATATAGAGACGATAGTATATATATAAATACATTAATCTTTACTCGCCTACTATATATTACTATACTTTACTATCGTACTAGCTAGTCAGCCTTATATATATAATTATTTTATATTATATATATATATATCATTATATATAATATATATACTACATGATACCACCACTCACTATACTACGCGACCTATATATATTATCATATATACCTATATATATATCCTACGTAATATCGCTATATACCCTTATCCTATATTATTACTTCGCAGCGTCTTACTTATAATACTCTCGCTTATTAGTATATAATAATATACTATTTATAGTATATAGATATATATATAAAGATTTATTGATATTTTAATTTATATGTCGATTATTTAATTATTATTCATATGATATTATTATTTATATTAATTAAATATTATATTTAATAGTTATTTTAGTTTCAATTATTATTAATATGATTATGCATTATTTATTTAGAGAAAAGTGAGTATTAACCAAAAAATAGAAAATTTCCATAACTTGTCACTCCATAATACATATCCGTGTCTAAAAGATTTTCAAAAATAGTGCTCTGCATCTCAGTGGAAACATTTATGAGAAGAGAACTAAAAAAAAATAATCGGAGAAACAAAGCGAACTGCTATGAGAGGATAAGGTACGACAACTCGTCTTCACCTTTCTTGACACCAGGTATGACTGTTAACAACATTTTTTTTGAGCTACTTGAGGGAACATTAAGACCACGATATTTTAGAGGATGAGATAATTACATTTCCTACTTGCCGAACGTTGAGATGATATTTATGTTTTTGTTCTTTTTTAGGGGAGAAGCTTCTTTAGACAAAATACTTCTGAAATAATTGACACGCCTTAATTGGTTGAAATTTTAATTAGGTCAACCTAAATATTTAAAAACTTGAGCCCTGATTACTAATATAATATAAAATTTACAAATCTATCACAAATATAATCAGCGATATAACTATATTTTCACTTATTATCAGTATCGTTAGTTCCACATTGACATAATTTTAGAGCTGCCTGTTTAAGTTTATTAAATAATTAGCACTACGCTTTTTAACTTATTTTTCATCAGAATTTTATTCGCTAAGTTAGTTTATATTGTTTTGAATGGAAAACATGAAGAAAGTACACCATTTAAACTCTAAAAAATAAAGGTTAGATTTACGGATGAACCAAAACACCAATTCTTTCACATATTCTCAAGAGAGGTCTTTATAAATTTGGCATAAATATATCCTATTCCCACCTTTTTCTGATTCAAAATCCTTTGAATTCTTATTCATATTTATCAATAAATAAGTTGAACACCTTTTCAAGAAAATGTTTTCGACTAAATAAAACTTCATATTTTTATTCATTATTATAATACATAAAAATTATTTGTAACTTAAATTCAAAAGGAAAATAACTATACAAATATTAAGACACAACTGTGATAATTTTAGTAATATCCTACACATTACTCGCCATTTTCTCCTCAAGTTCCTCCTTCACTTTACTATATTAATATATTTTAAAAGTAAAGTAAGAAAAATAATAAAAGTTATAGACAAGAAATAAAAATAATATATAAAATAATAAATAATATTGGATTTCTTGATAGTCTATTTATTTATAGAACACATTAAAGAAATATAAAATTGCGTCATATACTTTATGAATAATAATAATAATAATAAATAATATAATAAATACATAATAATATTCATAAGTATATAATAATAATAAATTATATTAATTAATATACTCTAATAAATAAAATCAATATTATTATTTTAATAATTAATTTCTATTATTTAAGTTCTGAAATGGAATTGAAATTGCTATATTTATATTAAGATTAATATAAAATATATATATATAATTATATTAATTAAATATATTAATATATATTATATTATGAAAGTAATATTAATAAATATAATATATAATATATATATAATAATATTATTATATATTATATATAATATATATATATATATATATATATTTTATAACTAATATATATATAAAATAATATTCTGTATCATCATATGTTTCAATTCGGTAATGTGATATATATAATGTAATATATAGTATATATAGTATAATATATATATATATATATAATCATTAAATAATATATAATATTATATATACTTATATATATTATATATATTATATATGAATATTATATTAGATTATAATATATTAATATATTTAATATATATTAATATATTATTTAATATTATTATATTTTAATTATTATATATTAATAATAGTAACTTATAATGCCAATCAAAAAATATAGTAATTTGTAAATAATTAAAGATAATATATTTATAATGACACGAATATATTAGATTATTTTATAAATTATATATTTGTACTCTTATGTCAATACTTTTAGCTATTTATTAATCATGTATATATAAAATATTAACAACTTTATCATATTACATTATTATTATAGTAGTATATGCACTATTTTAAATATTATTTATATAATTATATTAATATATATTTATATCAATTTATTATTGTAATATTTATAATATATATTATATATTTAATTACTAATCAACTTTTTAACAAATAGCTAAGATGAATATTCAATACATAAAAAAATGCTAATTCCAATTTATTATTACCACTGTATAGAGAAGGATATAAACTTTATCGATTAATTAAATCATTATTATTATCATTAATTATATATTTATTATAATTATGATAATTATTTTATTATTTTAATTAGTAATTATATTTATTATATTAATTAATGATATTATTATTATATATATTATAATATATTATTATTATTATATATTATATTAATATAATTATTAATATATATATATTATGATATATACTATATTTACTAATTTAAGTATGTTAATTAGGTATATATATAGAATAAAAAACATACGAATTCAAACTCTTATTAATCATACAGAATGAATTTGTTCTATATATATATAATCCTTTATATTAACATAATTATATTCACATGTATATCACTTACGTCGTCATGAAGCGTCCAAATATATATATACATATAATATATATATACTTATATAATATATATATATAATATTATAAGATATAAAATAATATATAAAGATATATATATATATAATAATATAATAATAGATCATTATATAATAATATATATTATATATAATAATAATAATATTATATATATAAATATATATATAATATAATAATAGATATATATATATATAATAAATATAATAATATACCAGTAAGGAATTACTACATAATAAATTAACAAAAGGAAGAGACCGAAGAGCAGTAGATGTTGAGAGAGATCTATTAAAAATCATATCAATCTAATATACCGAGATAAAAGAAACGCAGGACAGATGATGAATAGTGAGAGAGGAGATTCAGTAAGAAATTTCTAATAGAAAATACAGATGATTCACCATTCTAACTCTTAGCCATATATATATAAGGTATATTAGAGCTATTTAACACATAAGTAATAAAGATATTCATTGAAGAATAATCAACCAAAACACATCCATTATACAAAATGCAGACGATTTTGAAACTAAAAAAAGTCCTAATTGCCCCAATGCTTTTTTGAACACTTTAGAGAACTTATTATCCCGATTAGTATACGACACGTCAGACGCCCTCCAGGTAGATAGAGTTAATAATATGAAGATGAAGAAAAAGTGATATTATAAATTAATATGAAATAACAGCTTATATAAATATTAAAATCATAATAATAAAATATATATATATAGATTATTGAAACAGTCAATGGTAGGCAAAAAATATAATTATCATAGATAAGATAGAAGTATAACTATAGAGAGTAAGATACACTAGAAGATATAGTGAATAGACGTAAGTATAAATGAATAGAAGAGAGAAGAATTAATAATAGAATAGATAAGTAATAGAATATAG
The DNA here is from genome assembly GCA_015478945.1 of Trachelipus rathkii. NCBI lineage: Eukaryota > Metazoa > Arthropoda > Malacostraca > Isopoda > Trachelipodidae > Trachelipus > Trachelipus rathkii. The sequence goes on along the minus strand of JABUQX010005392.1, from coordinate 21,347 downwards.
TATAATAGGATTAAGATATAATATACTATATATACTATATAATAATATAAGAGATCATAAAAGAAGATAGTAATGAAACATAATACTCTCCTAGAAAAAAGCAAATAACACTGGCATGTGTACGAAAATAGAATATCATCTAATGTTTCCTCCTTCCAATCTAATTCTTTTACCAGAATCTAGAAGCAGCCCAAATATATAATAACTTTAAAGTATAAATTATTAAATTTCAATAATAATATTACTATAAATACCATACAGTTTAATATAAAATAAGAGAGTACTTATATTAGTTTAGTTCATAGATAATTATTGTAGTTAGTGTAGATGATAGTATAGCAAATAAAAATATAAATTAACAACTTATGGTTTATGATAAGCATTGATGCTCAAATTAAAATCTTAACCACTTTTAGCTTACATAAATTTGTCAAATAGTCAGCGATCCGTGACGTGGCTCCAATGCCTTTATAATTATCCTACATCACGTAAATTTATGAATATGATGTTAGGACATTTTACAGTACTATATCTTGGAGTGAAAGCGATCTATAATTAGTAGAATTAATTAAAAATAATAGAAAAATTATTACACAGAAAATATATAAGTACCATTTATAAGAAATACCACAATGCGGTAGATTAAAGATTGATAGCGTTCCCTCAACTTAACACTATATAGAACAATACGTCAGTAACTCAAACTAATACAATGAGAAAATTCGCTCTCATATTTATAATAATATTCCTTTGTTTAAAACAACAAGAAAAGTATCTATTTAAATCATCGCTTTCTTATCTGCAGGTGGTAATACAAACAGTTTAAAATTTTAGTTTACTATATGGGAAAACGTCACAAATACAAAAATTATTACATAATCATTAAAATTATATATTGAAATAATAAATTAAATATATCTCAAATATTTTCCTTAAAATAATACTATTCAAAAAAACTTGGAGGAAAAATAGTAATGAGTATTGAACATAAATATGTAAGCGAGAAGATGAAAGGTGGCGAGAGAGAAAGAGAGAGATTAAATACAGAAATAGCAGTAATATCAAATATTCTATTTTATTCTCCAACATAAATATCATATTGATTCACTGGTCGTTAAAACGAAAATTTTCTACCCCATTGGAACCTTTATCGTATAATCTATTCACTCCGTTATCAGCCAATTAGTCCAAACACAACGAACACAAGTGTAATAAACCACGGACATACCCTAGGATACCTAACACCAACCATCACGTAATTATATATGACTATATGGTTACATGAAATGAAGATCAGTAATCGACCCACATAAGTCTATCGCCCTACTATGCAAGTCTAATCAATGACAACATAGTGAAGTAAGAATCTCCAACAATATTGAAATCCATTTAATTGTCTTAGAAAATTCCTTTAAAAAGGACGATAAAATTACCAAATGTTGTACTTAAATTAGTTTGCGTATTACTAAAATTAAAATATAGTTATTAAAAATCGCCCCGTTCGATTTTTCACTTCAAATAAATTAAAACTTTCAAATTTAATACACTTTACATATTATTTTTAAAATATATGCACGAAAATTTTATAAAAGAGAAAACAAAGAGAGAAATTTTTTCAGAGACAAACAAAAATAGGTTTTAAGTAAAAAGAAAAAAAACAAGGAAATATATTCTGTCAGTAATAAAACAAAAACAATAGCTAAATATATATAATAATTACCACTTTACACCACTAGATAAATTTATTGCGGTCACGAGTAGTATAAAAATTCAATTAAATTGAACACTCTGGTGACGAAAATACAAAACCATTAGTGCGGATATTTTGTAAATATATAATAATATTAGGAAGCAACAGATCCTCATGGTCATGAGTACAATTAAACTATATAGAGTAGAAAATATAAAATACCTAAAGTATGTCTTATTTTATTCAAAAAAGGAATATTACGTACATATATATTACACTCCACTCACAATGCATAAAAATTCACTCTCTAATGCTTTTAAAAACGGTATGTAATAATCTACTAGCAAACCAGTATAATATATTTTAACTGCATATTTAATAGATATACACTATCATGAGTAATCATCTCTTACCTACTCTATTTTAGTAATAAATTTAACTAATAGGCAAGATCAAATGCTATACTAAACAGGCTAAATTCAGCAGTATTATGCACCTGTATTTCCAAAAACTCCTCGCCTTCGTGTGATATACATTTATACTTGTACTTCACTAATGGGGAAAATATAAGCCAGACTATACAACAAGTCAAACGGAGCCTAACCCATACCCTATTAACGAGCCACCTTATAGTCTATCATATTATATCATCTGGAATGAACATCAGGATAACATATAAGAAAAAATAATCATCAAGCTAAGTTATTATGATTAGGGGAGTAAAGTGGTGACTTATTGCAGAATTTTAAGTTAATAAAAGCTAAAGAAAATATTAAAAGAAATGACCAATGTAGTATAATAATTATTCAGTAAAATTAACGTAAAAACGACTAGAGAAATCTTCTATATCCAATGACTAATATAATTTGTGCTTAGTAATGAGCAATGAGTGAATAGCTACTCACATGACGAATAATATAAATAACAGATAAGTCCTCCTGAATAGGTTCAAAGTGGTTGAAAGAAACGTTCTATGAATCGTTCAGCTTCTCAGTGAACAATAACTTGAATACAATCCTTTTATTATCTAATCGTAGATACTCGTGAGAGTCCACATGTTGAGATTTAACATTGAAAGGAAGTAGTGAGTGATATACTATTGTACAAAACTTTATCTGTTCTAATATGATTTTACTATACAACTCGAATACTCGACTTTATAAATTCTAATTTAGTGGCGCGTTTTAAGTAAAAGTTCTTACGTACAGAAGATTATTTTAGAGAAGGTAACTAACACCTAGATTCTCACATATTTTCCTATTCATTTTGTGTGAAATGATGTATTATAAGGAAGAACTCAATCGACAAATAGGTAGTATTTAAACAACTAACATAGTTTACAAATGAACTTTGCAAATTTCGTACTTATTAAGTTAACAAAATTATTTGATTTTATATTATACTATTGAAAACTTCAACACTCTTTAAATTTAGGTTTGTAACTCGTCTCAATTAATAGTGTTAAAATCTCATATATATGTAAGTTTACCCATTTTATTATATGCGGTAATGTAAGATCTCACTATAGGATAGACGCTATTAGAAGCTACTTTATAATAGCGAGTTATCTTCAACATATAAGGAATTTATTCGATACAATTATATTACATTTCTATGTACTTGTAAATATGCAGAATTAATAAGCTTTAATATAGACATTACTACCAGGCGTATGAGACTCAATACGCGAATTGTCTACCTCTAGACGTTGGAGTAGAAAGATCATTTTGAAGTCACTAGATTCACGTTTGTCTTTTTAGATTTTTTTTTGTCTGTTTGTTTAGTAGGTATTTTGTTATATGTGCATGCAAAAGGATGCAGATTGCACACTGCGCGTAGTACTACTATATCGACTTTGCTAACATCGTGGCTTGCAATCTAAAACTCTGCATCCGTGTATAATTACACAACCATCTCTAACTTCTAATCCTAAATCCTATTTGCTCTTCTGAATACCACAAGATGCTATAAATTCATCCATTAAAAACTTCGTTTTAATATGTCCAAACTATAACTTATTCATAATTTCGTCTAGAAGAGGTGAAGTATAGTGCTATGATAACAAAACACTCATGTTAACACAGTACTCGAGAATCAGTACGAGAAAATCTCCTAAACTTCGAAGTCTAGATATGGCTTAAAAAAATTTATCTTCCTTATTACTACAAATCTTGTGAGTTTCATAGTACTGATTTCTAACAACAAGGAACAACATTACACACGCCTTTTTATGAATAAATATCACTTATACTTACTCAACGAGTTAACTGTAGACATACTTCTCATCCATAATGACATAGATATATTATCTTACAATTTAGGATTATATTTCATGATACACACACTAAATTGACGTTGGATTCCTCTCTAATATATGATTTAGAGTGAGGTAAGAGCCGAAGTCATTTAGCATTCTTCAACGTAAATCTGGACAAACTAATTAAAAAACCCACACAGCATTCACCTAAATCGACCAAACCAATTCTTGAACACACGATTATAATGTTTCACCAAGTCCTTCTCTCTATTAATAAGATAATACCACCTTCAGTGACTGAATGTTTAGATAAAATACTGACACGAAACCTAATTAGTAATCTCTTAATTATTATGATAATTACTTTTCTAGTCACAAAACAGCTCCATATCAATTGCTCTAAACGCGTTTTTTCTGAGCACTTCTGATCCGGGACGCACGATTGGGAGGGCCTTTGCGTTGCTATCTTACGACTAACTTTATATAGATCTGGAAGTGACTGCATTGGAGAATGTCCTCTTGGTGACGCTTCAACTTCTGCCTATAAAGTGGGAGCTGTATGTTGAGTGAGAGCAGAGTTTAAGTTATCCATTCTTGAATTCATATTTCTCTCCTTTCAAATAATATTGTGAGTGGTGGAACTGCTATCACCAGGCCAATGTCACAGGCTAAGATGACAGTGAGAATCAGGAGTGGAAAAAATTTCATTATATATATCACTCTTGCTAATTTTCATATCTGCGAGAAAATCGTTGCAGAGGAATACATCTTATTCGACAGAGCAAAAGCGGCTTTACATCAACGAAAGTGCGCTATAACCTCCTGTTCTACCTACTGACAAATATCTTCATTCTTGAGGCCCGCTGCCAAAAACGATCTCTAACAAACTTCTGTAAATTCTGTCTTTGACCTTCACTACTTATTCGCTTGACATGTATGGATTCTATTGCTATTATCTCCAACTTGAAAAATGAAATCTCTTCGGCCTCCATTTTTACCGACTCACTAATACTCTTAACCACTGACAGATCCTGTATACATATCCCTACCTCTCCTTTGCTTCTCCTTCTCAGGTCGTCATGGCTTTGCTAGTGATTACATTCGATGGGTGCATGGGCTCCATAGAAATCAACGAACGATTGAAGCGCGGAGTGCAGCCGGATGGACATTCAAGCATACCCCGAGTTTTGAAGGAGTGTGCTTTATCCTGCATAATCTACTCCACTTTCTTCTTTCAACTTTAATTCTCACTTGCAGTGAAGAGGATTGTCTCTCACATTTTCTATCACCTTCTTCAGGCATTCTTCATCAATCTTCTGCGATAAAATATTTCGGTATCTCCTTAGGATACTTGGTGGCTACGTCTGCCAATGAAATCATGTGTTGATGATCTTAGGACAACGGCGAAGTTACAGGTCCGACCAGATCAATTATCACTCTCTGGTGTGATATTTCTGCACTAGGCAATGAACACATTTGTACCTTGGTCACTCTCCCTTTTGAGCAAGTTCTTTGGCAAATTTGGCATGTACAATACTGTTTCATAACTTCCTGGTAGATGTTCGGCCAAAAAAATTTCTGACTTATCTTGCCCAAAGGCTTCTTCACTCCCTGGTGACCACCAAAAGCTTCGTCTTGCGCTATGCTCAAGACCTTTTTCCTGTACTCTTTTGGTACTACTAACACATGTCTCTCTATATGGTTCTCCATTATTCTTTTGAATAGCAAATCCTTTATTAGGACATATTTACCTTCTTCTTTTTCCACGGATCACCAGATTCTTTGTAACGTGAGGTCCTGCTTCTGTTTAGTCTTAAACTCTGCTCTGTCATCTATCAGTTCCTATATCCTTCTGCAGTAGATACTTCGCCAGAAGCTGCTATGTTAAGGGCACTTTCCGTTTCTTTGGATTCTGACCCACATGATACCGTTGCATCAGTTTCTTCAGGATTTACAATGTTACTGCCATCTCTTTCGGTTTCGGGAACAATGGATATTTCTCTCACTTCTATCACAGGGGTTTCTTTTTCATCATGGACCCCAATAACACCTCGATCGCTCGTTGTTTGCAAAATGGGTACTTCCTCAGCTTCCATCGGCTCCTTCTTTTCTTCGCGATTTATCTGGCTGGCTTTGCGCTGAGCTGCGAGACTTTACGGTCGTTGAGCGCTACCAACCACCCCACATATCATAGTAGGAACACTATCAAACTCAACCTGATTCTCTCGGTCGCCTTTGCACCCTTGCTACACGACACATAGTCCCTGCCACACTATCATTGGGACTCGGTTCGGCACGTTACTTGCCCAATCTAATGTCTTCCCAGAATAAAATCACATGAGACGACGTGCCGGCATTACACGGCCTGTCGCATTTCCACCTACATAGTACCCGGCGTGTAGTCTAATACTAAACGTCACACTAAACGTCAGAACTTTCTTGACAGTCGCTTATCAAGAAACAAACAGGAAAGAAAACTGAACAAGTCGCATGTCGGTAAATCCTCCTGATAGTATCTTTTGTGGTACGAATCTCTCCTTGAGGACAACACCATTACATCCGGTGTCCCTCAGAACACGTACGCAATACCCGTTGGCGACACCATTGACTACCGGCAATTGATGGGAATCTAAATCAGTATCACCCACCCACCATACAAACATCCGTAGACCCTTGTGGCTCTTCACTCATCTTTGATGTCTTTATCCTCAACGGACAATTCCGCAGATGCCACTGTCGTCTTCACTTCGTCTTTCTGACTATTATTAAATGTATTAAATCCTCTACCACCATTTGTAAAAGGAGGTACTCTGCAGTCTCTCGCCATATGTCTCTTTCTTTGGCATTTGTAACAAGTACCTAAATTTCTAGACTCATTAGAGCCTCTATTATAATCCTTTCTTACATCGTTGCTCTTGGCAACATTAGTTGAAACATTGTTTCTATGCAGTGATGGGTTGTGGTGCGTGGCTTTTCCTTCATAGTTTCTGTTCGAGTAACTGTTTTGTCTGTCTTATTATAATTATTCAAGTGACTTCCTCGTGGCGCTAAACTAATCTTATGTGCTTGGAGATAACTCTCCGAACTGGAAATTATTTCTGTCATTTCCTTTTCTTTACGTTCCGTCAAGAACACGGCTAACTCCTTTTGAACCGTAGTCATATATTTATCAACAGTGAAAAACTTTATTAATTCTTCGACACCCTCTTTAACGTCTGCTGCGTCAATCCACTTTTTGAGAGCGTCCAAAATCTTCTTCATGTACACGTTAGGGTTATCGTCTTCACTAGAGGTCATAGCTATAAATTTGGAACGATACCCGCTCTCAGTTAAGTCGTATCGAACCAGGAGTGCTTTCTTAAATAGGTCGTAACTAGAGGCATCATCTACTGTCATCTCATTATAAACTTTCACCGCTTTTCCAGTCAAAGCAGATCCTAATAAGTAGAATATTTCTCTTTAAGAATGGAATTAGCTTGAGCCTGCTTTTCAAAAAGAGTTAAATAATCCTCAATATTATTTGTTTTCTCATTTGGGATCTTAAGTTTAGGCAATTTATTCTCTGAAGAAGTTGTGTTAGCGTTTGAAGAGGTTTGGGAAACTATGGTTGCATCGTGTTGCCTTTGTTGTTGTTCTGTTTCAAGTTTCATTTTCGTAATCCTCTCCGCTGACTCTCTAGCATCTATATCTGCTTCGTTCTTTCTTTCTTCTGCTTCCGCCCTGAATCTTCTCTCCTCTGCGTCAGCTTCCATTTGCAATCTTTTCCTATTCTTACTAAACTAGCAAATTCTCTTGTCCTCCATACCTCTCTTAAACTCCCTCTTTCTCCTGTACACTCTTTCTCTTTTGCCTATTATTCTTCGTCTCAACTCTTTTGCCATTTTTTCTCTCTCAACTCTCTTGACACCTCTCCTTCTCCACTCTTCATTCACTGACAAAAAGAATTAGACCGTCTAAAGAACACGAAATAAGATAAACGCATTACCAGAGTCTCACAGCAACGGCCTCAATTACAAAACACCATGTTCTAAAAAAATATCTAACACAGTTAGCCACAGCTCAACTTGAAATTTTTGTCGCGATCTCACAATACGCACTGCTCATTTGCCCGTTTCTCTAGCCCTTCACTGATACCACCATATAAAAAAAGAAAAAAAAAAAAAAAAAAATTGTCTCTGGCATATGCCCCCGGCTTTTTCACAAACCAACAATTACTCGTACCTTTTAATATTTACGTACAAAATTTGGCAGATATGTAGTCACATGCAGAATTGGGTAGTATTAAGATACAAATATATCAAAGTACCTATTTAAAAATGTATATCATACATACTAAGTAATAAATAATAATACTACCTTCACTAGTAATAATAAATACTAATACCTTACTCACTGACATGACCTAATATAAATACTACACATATCACTATATATACTATACACGATAATTACATCATTACTTATATATATATATATATTCCTTATATATCAGCTTGGCGTTCTCAAGTACAAGTACTATGTACTATCATACTCTCGAGACTTAAGTACAATTTTTTAGGATAAGTTACTGTGGTACTGTACGTGTGATATCTTCGCAGTTTCTAAAAACCCAGCTGTACTTGTCACTAAAGCTGTCCACCTCTCATGCTCTCTGCATCTTGGTACTTGAACACTATTGCAAAATTACGTGCACAGGTCACTTTTGCATTTTAAGCTTGCCAATATTTTTATCTATATCATTATTATTCAGAAGCATTGATATTATTATTAATTAATGTATTTGCTAGAATAAAAATTATCTCGTTTACGAATCACAAAGAAGCTATCTATAATGTCCCGATACGACACGGAGTACAGTGCACCGCAATTCATACCAGAGTATGCGTAGTAATACTACTCGATAACTACGTAACACTATTACTACTACAGCATATTAGTATTCAGTATCATCACTAACTAATACTGTCAACTAATACCAATATCTTCCAGAGCAGTGAAAACTGGCAGATCAACTACTTATGATATACATATAAAAATACTTTAAAACCAATATATATATATATCAACTATAGCCTAACGAACCATGAATATATATATTAACTATATCACATATATATATCTAAATACATCTATATATATAAGTACTATACGGTATATTAACGAATAGTAAGCCACTCATCGATATAGCTATATATTTAGTGATGGGAAGATCGATTCCAAAATTTCCAGCCGATGCCGCACTCCACAGATCTCATACCAGTCAAAAAAGGCGCCGGATTCCATTTCCGATGTTCCGATTCCGTTCCCGATTCCTATTTGGTTCATACTGATACACATTAGCTTATACTAAATTTCTATAGGGGATGTGTGTTTTGGATTAAAACCTGAAAATTAGTTTATCTTCCAATACTCACATACATACATATATATAGCTTAACGGAGTTTTCCCATTAAGCATATAAGCATTACACTAATGATATAAAGGAATAGAAAATATTGCTTTAGTAAAGACATAATTATTAAATATTTTATACATAAAATATTTAATATTTTATTATTATATAGCAAAAATAACTATATTAACTACGTACAACTATAATATAAATACCCACTAGTACATTATATATATATATATATATATATATACTGACCTATATTTGGTATATAGAGCGTAGTTTACTGACTCCTTTTGCAAAGGTCAGCAAACCATGTTAGAATATCCCCAAACCTTGAGCTATAGCGCATACAACCGCCACCAATTATTTGTTATAGAACACCATCTGAATGTACAGGCTCACATCCACTTAGAGTCATGTTGATCTCAGATTACTAATATACTATATTACTATATATAAAATATATTACTAATATACTATTACTATACTATACCTATAAGATATATATATCATATATACTACATACAATATATACTAATTGTATACTATATATCCAACATATATACTAAAAGTAATTATATAGTAATATACATTATAATAACAATAAAGGCCTGAATTAGTAATAATAAACTGCAAATATATCAAACTTCCTTACTAAATTTTCACATAATAAAATGAGTCTTCCTGGACTGTCTAGAACGTTAGCTATTACGATCCTACTGAAATTACTGGATCCCTCTTTTTCGAGACGCTTGTGAATGAAGACTTAAATGAAATCATATTAAATAAAGATTTTATTTCTCATAAAAAAGTTAAAATATGGATTAAACAAGATTTATAGTTAAACTTAGTTTTGATCTATGTGAAAAAAGGTCCCAGTGTGTCGTTCAAAATTGTTTTAAGTGGGCCGCTAGACTGGTGTTCACCTTGTTGTTCGTTTAAAAGTTGAGGAAAGTATTTAATAACAAAGGCATTCAAGTGCACGTTCTATCGTTGCGTGTGGCCCGTCAAAGTACTGTAAAATGGGCGTGAAAATTTTATTATGTGGCAATTTAAGTTCTCGAAAATAAGATTTGCACATTTGTGATTATTAACTAAGGCCTCCCATTCTCGATATCTCAACTTGATATCTTACTAAAAACTTAGGTATTGATTGCTTTGATTTCTATCCAATAAGCTGAAATATTAGAACATACACTATCACTTATATCGATAGACATAGTTCATATATATACTACGTATAGATATTACTAGTTATATATATTACCTATATATATACATAATAATCACTATACTATATATATATATACTATAATTATATACATTATACCAATAACATATATGGCAGATCATGTGTTCGGTTTAACGTTATTCAATAGCATTCATTGACCAGCCTTTTGCCTGACAGAGTGCCAGTAGTCTGGGTAGGGCATAAGCCATAGGTAGATGCTGAATCCGCTGCATGTTTAACTCCCTGCACCATATTCAGGTGCAATACTCCCCTTACTATTACAGGAATTTATTAGCAGCGAAATATTGATCTTCGTAACACTCTTACAAGCGACACTACAGCTCGATATCACTTAGATCGCTCGTTGAGAGACCCCGTTGAAAAGGTGAAACTCCGCAAGACTCGGCTTTTGTTGTTCACTAGTCTGGCTAGCATAACCACTTACATGAGTCCAGAACAGGTAAACTTTCAAATTGACGAATCTCAGACCGGGCTCTGACAGCCATGCGGTATGTGCGAGTATCAGCGTATGCCATCGCAAACAAGACTAGTGTTCCCCTGCATTAAATCCTATCTTGTATTTTACTCTCTCACACCCAGCTTCATAATATTATGTTAAGCACACATAGTTTCTTATATAATTTTCTGTGTGATGTATATTGTGCCTACACGAGTGTTGGGCACACGTATGATTTATCAAGTCTGTATGAAACCAATGTCCCTCAACTATTGAAAATCGTTGCAAATCCACTGCGATCACATCCTCAATATGCTTTGGTATCTTCTTGGATTTAGAGCTGTAATTACTGATGCCATTATTTGTTTTGTCTAAGCAGGTGTGCAGATCACCAGTTTGTTGCTGATAGAACACTTGAACCTCAGCGTTTTCATTCCTTCTATAGTTCTCTGAACAATATTTAGCCGTAAGAAGATCATTTTCCTGTTTCTGTCCTTGTCTTTCGCGTTCTTCTTTCTCCTTTCCAATTCTTATGGATGCTTAGTCATTTAAACTGTTTAAGACATTTATGTTCTTGTAAAGTCCCACCTCTATAGGTGTCCCTCTGATATTGGATTTGTGCATAGATTTGAAACATAGATTACGCCATATTGATCACTCCTTAGCTGATTCGAAGTAATGTTCCAATGCCCAGCTTTTTGATTACGAAGGAATAGATCCTTCTGTGACTGGTTTGAGATGCACGCACTTGCCATGCGCATCTACTTTCTAAATACATAGCTAAATAACGCAATCTGACATCTTTTCTAAGTTATTAATTTGCAAATTTTTAATATTTTAGTATACTATACTTATACAATAATTAAAAATCTGAAGAGCTTACAATTAATGAAAATAACCACAATCCTACATAAATAAGCAGTATATCGATAGTTACCTATACTATCAACTATAGCACTTAGCGATTATACTAACTAAGTCGTATATATACTACTATCTAATATAACTCATCATACCTTATACTACTACTACTATATGTATATACTATATTATATACTATATTAAGCCGTATACCAACTACTTCTGATAATACTGTACTAATACTAATACCAATATTTTTACTAACTATAGATATATTTCTGGGGAAGGGAGGTTCTGGCCCCCAAAACCTTAATAATATACTAAGAAGGGTGGTATTTGGTGAGTGCTCATTTACATACATAATATCATATACCATATACTTATATAACATTATATAACTAGCACTACACTATATAATAGCAATACTTATATGATGATATCCCTACTATACGATATACCTACTTACTACACTACTATCGACCATCTAGTATATGAGGATAATATACATACTATACATATATCTCTTAAAGCGCGTTACAACACACAAAATGCACGATCAATCTACAATCTTAAACACACAGGATCTCCAGCTTCACGCGGCGAACGAATTCATTAATCGGTTTCATCACAAAAAACAACGAAGTCCCTGCAGAAATAACAACTGACCTAACCAAAAACTTCTATAACACTTCGATATTCTTAACCCCTTAACACATTTAATTTTCCTCGAAATACTAAAAAATTTCGCGGCGCGGCCGTCAGGAGCTTGTAGCCGCTAAAGCTGAAATCTGGGATAAACTGAAGGCACTGTGCCGAGTGTCGCTTGACTGCCAGGGTGATATTTGAAGAGCAAACGAACACACTTTCCTATACACGTAACTAGCCCATCCGTGCTCTAAATCCTGGGCACTCTTTCATTAAGTGTGGCAAATTGTTTAATAATCCCTTATAAGAACAAATATCATGTAATTCTAATATAATTAATTACATCAATAGTTACTTCCATATCTCTACCTGCTAGTAATTTCACAATTTTCGTGCTAACATATTATCACCTGCCTCACCTTACGAGTTCCATTCGGGTATATAAATTATCAAAAAAAACATAGTTACTGTCTCGAAAATCCTAACATGATATCTTAGCCTCTACGTAAAGATGAGCCGCTCAATCCAGTTTCTTTAACTTAAATAGAATTAAGGAAGAAAGCTGAAGATTAAAAATCAATACGCACAACTCTCCGCACAAACATGTCTTTGAAATGAAATATCATAAGACTCGAAATAAGAAATCTACTTTTTCAGATTGTAACACCTGCTACCACAAGACACCGGTCACAAGAATCGGCTATTAAATTTTGCTCGCGAGTATCCCAGATTCACGATTCACCTGACAAAAACACCGATTCTTTCGATCACGATGCCGACACTCCATATAGTAAGAAGTAGTAACAATATAATACATATATTATATACTCATATTGTACGCTACTATAATATCATCATATATATTATATAATAATACGTATTCATATATATATCACTATATATAATACAATTATATACTCATTACATACTTATACTAACTATATCATAATATACATAGCTATAACCATATTATACTAATACAACGTCTATAACTATATATATATATAATAGCGAGTATAAACTAAAGCGCGGAATCTTGAACTATCTTAAATTAGTTATTAGGCGGAACATAGCATTGGCTCGCGGGTAAGTATATCCTCTTTCTTCCCAATTCTCTCACAAGCAGCCTTACAATATAATGAATGTAAAATTTCAAAACAAACATATGATAGAAAATTTATCTAAATTATGAAAATATCAATAATAAGTTGAAATTAAATAAAACCATATAGATAAAATTTAAATGATTACAATCAATCATGTAGTTCATAAAAGAGTGTTCATGAATTTTAAACCAAAAACCTCAACTCAGCATATATAAAGACTGTTACGAATCACTTAGAATTTTCGACTTTCAATGTGGTTTGAGACGATGCCAAATAATACAAGCATCTTCTAACAACTGCGCGCGAAACGATCGCGTGTTTCCATCCCACATTTGGGGACACATATTCCACAAACCTTAGCTATCCTGCTACTGTGATCCGTTTCTCCGCCGTCCATCGGCATATACTCACAATACGATGGCATGTCTATGATGCCTGCACTGTGACGAACCGACTTAAAGGTGGTGACTTTCATCACCACGTTTGCCTCACTCCACTCAGGGGTGACTATAAATGTCTAAAGTTACTAACATGACAAATACCTTTATGCTCGTCAGCAATACGTATGGACAAAGGCTGCGTCATTTGTTCTTCTCCTGATGTATGTGCACATCGCAGGGACCCCCACTCTTGTAATGACTATACTTACAACTGGAGGAGCCTACACCAGGTGTAAAGGAGATTTATCGTAAATTTTAGAATCATATTCCCAATTTTTTTCTTAGGGCAGCATACTCATTTTTGGGCCTCGGGCGTAGCCTAATTTTACGTCCTCCCTAAAAATGGACATTACATTCTGAATTTTCAGCCGATTTTGATCTTATCAATACCAAAATGTAACTTTTTTTTTGCCATCTGAAAAAACGATTGTTTTCGGGTGTTCTTGCTGCATGACCATACGTCAGTTCTTTCAGACATATTCAATTTAAAAAAAAATCCATGTTTTTGACATCTGTCAAATCTACTCCGCAGAATTTTCTCTCGAAACTGACTTCAAACTGTAACATATGCATAATATGGGCCAATACCTACAAAGAATCATGATGTTTGTCTTTCGATATTTGACATTTAGTGCTCAGCAAGTCCTGCTCCTCAACAAATCTTCCGAAATCCTACCTTTTTTATGCATTTGAAACAACTAAGTTAATTGAATACTTTTCTTTCTCAGCGTTCCGTAGAAGTAGGATGGAAATTTTCAGGCATATGTTCAGTCGGGAAGAGATGCACACCATTTTTTTACTTAGATATTTTCTTTGGTTATACATCAGTTTTGCAAGATTTGTTATTGGATGCAAAGTATCAGAAAAAAAACAAAAAAATTGGAATTTATACAAAGAGGTTCATTACTACGATTATAAAAAAATTATCAGAGTAAATAAGATTTGACATTCTTGGCTCGATTGTACAAGCCCTAGAACAATTTCGCATGATATTGGTAGAGTTGGACGTGAGGAAAAAACTATGACTCAAATTTGTTCACCTTTATCAAATCCACAAAAAAACGTGGTTTGGGAAATTGGACAACACTGAGCACAAAACATCACAAAAATCTGAAAAAAACCGGGATCAATACAAGATTTTTGTAGGTGAATAACCCAACTCTGAAGGCATATCTTCCCAAGTTATGAACCCACATTCCTGAGAAAAATCCATTGTCGGAGATCAGATTTGAAAAATGTCAGAAAAAGATGAAAAGTTTTTCCCAAATCTTGGGACACATCTGGTAGATGCTCAGAGTCTCAGTAAAATAACCGAAAACACCGTCTTGCTAGGGCAGGCAAAGACAAAGCGACAGTCGTGGGGTGTGATAGTTCGGGGTTCCAAAATCGGCTGCAAATTCCGAATTTTGTCCCCATTATTAGGGGGGTGAAAATTGGCGCTCACGCCCCGCAGCTCAAAGTATGGATCGCGTGGTCCCTTCACCCACTTCCCCTTGGCGCGGGAGAAAACTCTTAAATCTGAAATTTAAACTGCGTAAAGTTCTGTTTTTAAACATCACTTATTCAAATTTTACGTCCGAATTTTTGAACTATATTCCCCAGAAGAGGCAAACCTCATATACCAAAGTGGTAATCCTCTAGTGTACGTCCCTTGCTGACAAATTATAGCCCCGCAGACTTTCTGGTCTTTTAAATTTTACTGAACAACCTAATTATTCTAAGAAAAAAGTTTGAGTCGATCCTGATCTATCACAAATTTCTCTGGGAACATGACCCGGCACCTCATTCTTTTTCTGAGAAAACAGTAGAGGTTTTCAGGAAATCACAAAACACTCACGTTCTTTTGTAAATATTCACACACTACACCGAATACGAAACATTTCTGCGTATCCTATCCTTACCCGCGTCTCAAAAAGAGATATTTTACAATTAAGGCTCGGTTTTACAAAAAATTGCCCAAACAAGGCAGAAATTGAAAGAATAAAATTTCTGGAGCTCAGTCAATCAGTAAAAGTACTATAGTCGCCGAAGGATTCGGTGATTGGGCATCATTGGGCGAAAGTTTGGAACTTCGACTGCCGCTCTGTAACAATAAGAGTACATTATGGGGGGTAGTACTAGTTCACCGACCGGGAACATTGGCGAGCTACGATGAAGCAATTATACGTCGTAGCACCCCTTATATAGCGGATAGAGCGGGCATAAGCGCTAACTGTGAAGGCTACATATTATCAAAGAGCCCCGAGTACGGATACCACGTTAGGTTTTCTATTGGTGAGGAGTGGTCTGCTGTAGGGAAGCTACATTATCGCTATCAAAGGGAAGCTAGTTTCTTAAGGCGCGGAAAGCGACAGCCACCGTGCTCCATCGAACGTGGAACACTAAAGGACCCGACTTGTTAAAGAAAGATCGCGATGCGATTTACAAGTAATGGTTACGCATAGGATGTGTGATCCCAATCTCCATGAATAGCATTAAAATACAGATGATTCGGAAGAGGGAGCAGAAGATAATCGATAATTATAGTACTGTTGTTCGGATGGACAGTTTGCAGCAGAACGTCTACGCATTAGATTAAATAGGAGAAGGCTCTAGTGCTGGAGGTGGGGTTGGAATACATATGTTGATAGTAGCGAAGTGATCGATAGCTTCTGAATTGCAAATACAAAACATCCTATCAGTATATGGCTAGTGTACATATACGCGGAAGCTGCTGGAGCGATGTAAGAAACAATAGCAGAAACGTGATCTTGCGAGTTTAATATAAATTTAGCCGTAATCGTGAGCCCGGCAGACTGATCTCTGATGTGATTATGTCATACCTACCTGTTATTCTACTTCCAAATAGGTTAATACAATGGCCCGATCATGTGATACGAGGTTATGAAAGAAAGTTCTGACGCGGAGGGGGGTAGCCCCGAATGTTCTATACGTGTCACGCCCTACCGTATTATTCGTGCCGATATACTGGATTGTTTACGTTGTGTCGCGAATCGCTGAAAACGACTTTTCAACACATGTCAACCCACTCTAGCTCAGCAGAGTGATCACCGGCTCCCTCCACCGCCATCCACATCTATCCAAAATCGGCAAGTCGTCTCCCTTTCACAAGCCGACTGAACCCCACCCTTGGGCGACCCACAGCCTCTCCGTGCAACAGAGCCGCCAGCCCGATCGCGAAGGATTCAAAGTAAGGATCTACTTGGGGAGACTCCACCTATCGAGCACGGGCTGCTGCGCTAAACAAGGCAAGGAGCGAGTCTCTCGATACCCCAGTAAAACTCCGCTAGATCCATCCAATATCACCTAGATGTAAGCGGACCTACGTAACGGCGTGCTACTCCCCCTGCTGTTGTGCGAAGTGAAGCTAGACAGTCTCGACTCATGGTCGTTAACGTTATCGTTGTGCCCGAGTGCGTGTTAAGCAGCTGCGAACACGTATTCCTCTGAGTCTTAAACCTCAGCAAATCACTTCGATAATGTCCTACTCACACCTCCGTGCAGAATCTGAAAAGGACTATCGGATCAGAACGACAAGAACTTCTAGTTAAGAAAGTTGTCGGAAGAGCAGAAAGGTTGCGACCGAGTCTCGGTTCCAATATCTAAATTCCGTCGGTGTTAGTAACAGCCCGACCAAGGTCTTGATGTTGCCCGCGCGCTTAGGGAATCCCCTTTACCATTTGAGGTTTAACTGTCTTATCCTTGTTGGCCTAATTAGATCTTATCAGTGAGGTAGATGAGTACTACTGTGGTCTGGAATAAAACGGTCCAGTACTTGAAATCTAACAGTAAAATGTGTTCAGTCCACCACTGGCAATGCTTAGAGCTTGTCTGTGCTTAGGTGCTGAGAATGAATGCTAAATTATACGGGACATTATAACCGTTCTGAGAGATGTTGCCTCTGTACGAGGTCGTGAAGGACCAATGAACTATGGCCGAGATAATTGGAGTACGAGTATAAATAGAATGGAGTTCAATGTCTGAGAGCACCAGGTTCTGGGCGTCATGCTCTGAGGCATAACGATGGAAGACAGCCTCGGCTGCCTTGTGGTGTTACCTAAAGGACATTCGGTATTCGTAAGTGAAAGCCAAAAACGTAGTGTGTGGGTCTCGTCGGTGTTGGAAATCAAACCTCGGCTGGCCCCTCTGAGACCGCAAGCCGAAAAAGTGGATTCGAATCCGTCCACGAGTAAAGAAACATCATGCCTGGAGGACTTCAGCGGAGAAATGTGAATCTTTGCGCAGAGGCAAGAAGAAAGCGTTCGTCATGCCGAATAGGGGAGTGAAATTACATGATGCGGGCGTTCTGATGAAGGGGTATGGTGTGTTTGAAGCCCACCTGGGCCAAGTCGACAATCGAACCTACACATTACGACGATGCCATAGCTCAGGGTCAATCGTCCAGGCTCCCGTGATAGCGTTCTAGGGTGGATTCTCTATGACTGACGACGAGTTCTCACCAAAAGGCATAAAGGGGACGACTGCTTTCTTTTCGACTTGCTCATATTCTTCTACTTTCTTTTTCTGTTTCTGGTGCATGTTGACTCACCTTACCCCAGTCTGCGGCAGAGAATGGTGGGTCAGGTTGGCTATGCGGTGTCTGATGATGTGTGATGCAATGCATGATGCATGTGAATGATGTACTTAAGAGCGCGATATGAATGATGATGTCTCCCATGATGATGATTCGATGATTCTGCATGCCATAAGATGATGATGATGACCGCATGATACTCATACTATACTCATATTAACTACTCATATATACGAATTTATAAATTACTTATCACGACTACTATATACTACGACTATAGGATAACCTGATATCGATCATATAATATATACAACCCTATCTAACGTACGCATACTTATTTAATCAGGCCGTATAGCCTAGCCACTATACCACTTATTATAGTATATATATATACATATATGCTGACAAATTTTTTCACACAGATACTTGTACTCTCTGTACTGCTATACACGTACTTTACTCATCGGCTCTCTCCGTCGTATGGTAAAGCTCCAACATCCGCGGCCACTAAAGAATATGCGGCACTTGGTCGGCTCGGAGCCCCAGGCCGCTGAGCACATTCCTGAGCGTCCGTCTCACGCCGTCGAGTTGCATACGCCATACTGCGACGACAGTCAGCCGGTGGACAACATTTCTCCTTCTCGACACCCCTTGGACGCCCGAGCGCTCGGTGCATCACATTCCTGTGAGGGCGGACGACTTATTTTTCTTTAAACTAATACAGAACATAAACCAAAATGACTAAAAACTCACCTAACACACTCACTGTACTGCGCGTTAATGTCTACAGTGGTGACCACGTTATAATAACGTTTCAGGGCTCGCTACTATCGTCGATATCACAACTGTCCCCACACCTATCAGGGCTAGCCATACTATAATACATGGATCATAGACTACATGGACATACGCCCGCAAACGAATTATCCCGCTTAGCCACACCTACGCTATATATAGAATAACTCAATATTTGAGTTAGTATTAGTATCTATTTACACATATATGCTAACTATCTAACCTACCTATAGCCATACCTTCATTTATACACTGTACTACACTACTAGTAGCGTATAGACTTATAACTTCAGTATAGTACTAATATAGTATAGCTATTACTATATATATACATAGAATATACCGTAGCGTCCAACCTCATTATTACTACTAGTAGCCTGAATACCGCTTACTACTAATCACCTGATTCCCCTCGCACAGTTTTTCAGAACCAATAGATAGCTGGCAGAACTTCTTTTCCCCTTTATCCTTTGCCAGTTGACTGCAACAACTATCTGTGCCCTCTCGTTCAACCATTGGCTATCCAGGGAGTCTGCATAGTTACTGAATTGGCGCTGGCTTTATCTTATCCTTGTTTAATCTAATTATTGCTTAATATCTTTTTTGATTAAAAGGCTTGAACACATGCCAAAATTCACTACTCTTCACCTGCTCCTACTTACTTTATAAAACAAACTTCTGATATGGTCGAACGTATTCGAACGACACGCACTCATCCAGTCTAGCCGCCAACGTCATACGAATCGGTGTAAACATGTGTATGAAACACATTGTCAGCATATTGTCCAAATTCTTTTTCCCCCACGTTTAGATTCAAATGCGTATAACGCCGGCCAATACACAAACTTCTTGCGACCAATCGTTTCAAGGTACGCGTCACCATATTTTCAAGACTACACATAATTCTTTTAGACCTACACTACCATTGTCGACGCCTAATAGTACTAAGACTATCTTCTACTAAGGTACGTAGTTACTTTACCCTAGTATCTTATATACTATATATATACCTATTATCTAGTACTTATATAGTATTATTAGTTATCTATACCTATCAGTAAAACTTATATATATGGTATACTAGTACTCGATATAAACTACTATCACCTTATCGTCAAGCTATACTATCACCTAGTTCATGCTATCACGCTCCAGTAATATACCTAGTACTCACGTATATATGTATATATATACCTTCAACCCACAGTAAGAAGAACTTGGGTCACGTACTATCAATAACTATATTTAATTTACTTTTCTATCTGTTTATTCATATCACCAGTGCGTTTCAAGTACCAATGTTTTGCATGCTTAAAAAAAAGAAAACAGTGTAAAACGTTAACAGATGTTTCCCTATTTGACTATTAATCTGGCACGTTTCATTCTCGATCGTCAACTAACGGCAACACCTCGCACTGACACTATCTCTATCAGAGCTTTCGACGCTTCATTTTACTTTGCTTTGACTCACTTCTAATGCGCCGCGGTTCTCTTGGAATCTTGTTAGATCTCGTGACTTCTAACAAGATATCTATTGTTTTCATTGCTCATGGCTGCTGAACCCGCCTACCGTATGCTCTGCTGTCTACTGGCGCGGTGCGATGTGATAATACCATAAGGTGCATGCTGGTTCCTTGATCCGATTATATCCAAGAAGTGAAAAAGCCGTTAACTCAATGACTTTTCAGAAATGATAGGAACACTCCTATTTATTACGTTCTTAAAACAGCAGTCACGCAGTGTGACTTCAGCAGCTTCTGATATCATTAGATGTGACCATGCGTCGCCAAAACAGATTTCGAAAAGCGGTCCGCATAAACTACCCGGATTAAACAATAAGCCAGAAGTGCAGAAAAGCGGAGAAAGCGACAGAAACCTGACTCTATCGGCTTGAGTATAATCTTAAGTCCAAGTTCCTGACATACCTTTAACATT
>JABUQX010005391.1:70000-74023 GCA_015478945.1 Trachelipus rathkii | reverse complement strand
CTGGGTAAGAGATCATTTCTTCAGAGCACCAAGCTGCCGAGTCACGTTCTGATCACCATTGGAAGTCGGGTACAGAACATTTGGGAACATTGCTCGGGGAACTAGTGCGTCGAACATTTTCCTTTGCGAGCAACAGTTTTGGTTGAAAGAGAAAATTGAACGTATAGAGAATACTTTTGCGTCATTTTCGTTTTCCATAACAGAGACGACGGGGGAAAATACATTTGCTTTTGCACAAATTTCCTTAAATTCTACTTATAACTCTTCTATTGGAAATACCCATTTTCTGGTCCATTTTTATGTTCGTAGGCTACCCTACGACCTCCCTGACTATGTTTCTCCTTTTGTTAATAAGACACAGCCTTTAAAGGATCATCTATATGATTTTAACGCGGAAATGGCCGAAAGAGCAGCCGCCATCGCGAATTGGCTCGTCAAAAATTAGAAAAAGAAACACTGAAGAATGCGCCCAAACAACAACACTTCAAAGGCTCTCTATACGTCCTAATCGTGTTGCGATTATGTCTATTTACTTTGCTGTAAAAACCTCCCCCATTATCTCGAGTATTCAAGAAATGGGTTGGTCCTTATTTAGTTATCAATGTTCTTAAATTTCACAATATTTCTCATGCTTGTTACTAATCGAGAATTGGTCTCATGTGGTATAATTTAAAGATCTTCCCATGCCGATCGTAAAACGGGTGTACAACATCTTCGTCCGTTGGTAAACTCCTATGAACCTATAAAGAATCCTCATTGCCCACGAGAACCTGTCCAGCGTGGTTTCACCAACCACCTCACCCAACCTCCCCCTTCGACGCCTTCGTCCGCGGGGAGGGGGCCCTTCTTCTGATACTCATTCAGACAACGATGATGATGATGATATGAATCTGCAATACATATTGCCACCTCCTATACAAGCTGTACAACAACCGATTCAGCCACGACATCCGGTGCAACAACAACTCCGAGTTCAACAACGACACCAGATGCCACAACGGCTATCGCCAGTACAACAACAACAATACCGAGGACAACAACATCAAAGGGATGTAACTCCTATCTCCCCTGAATCTCGTTACCTCCTTCGGTACAGTCTTCCCCAAGACAAGTTCATCATACTCCCATCAACAAACAACCCAAAGAGTTCTCCGATTACATCTTGGCAACAAGATCCTAAATGAAATTTTATCATATTTAACTCATTCTTTACGAAAGAATATTTCATATAGCTCACCACAGCTTTCTTCTCCCTTCTCTCAGCCTAATTTGTCTGGTCAGAGCTCTATGCATAGCTCTCCTCTTCTTTCTAGGCGTTCTTCTACTCATAGTAGTGGTCCTCCTTCTTCCCCAGACCAACAACAAGGTGTTAGAAGCCCGATTAGATATTATGATGAATACCCTAATATCCAATCTTCTCCTTCTTCTCCTGAAGAAACTTTTATTAAGGACGATAGACGAATAGATCCTTCCTACCGTCCTCATCCACAATTTAGAGGTCCTCGTGCCAATTCTCCAATGAGACTTCGCAGTCATGCGAGACGAGTGTCACTTCCTCCTCCAGTTAATCCTGAATCACCATCTTTCCATTCAGTTGATCCGCGTACTATTTCCTGGACTCCCAATCCTAATGTTCGTTCTAGATCTGTTTCAGACATATTTAGACAGTTTCCCTTAGATGTGTCCAGAGTAGCACCTCCTGAACTACCCCTGAAGTCGAGAGACATTTCTCCTGCCTTACCTATTAAGTCCAGAGATATTCCTCCTTCATTACCTTTAAAGTCAAGAGACATTCCTCCTGAATTGACACCTAAGCTTCCTCCTAAATTCAACCTCGCGAGCTTTGCCCAAATTCCTATGTTCTTGATTTAGTTCTAACTCCTACCTATCTCAAGAAGTTCCGTAACGAATATTCACAACCTTTCCCATTCCTACTCCTATAACGATGTACAAACTCTTTCTTCTAATATTTCTCAAACTTCTAACTACGTCCACTCTGTCAACCTCACAACACCCAGTGTACGGATTTTTCCAGTACTGGAGCTATTCCTAAAACAAAAAACATAAACCACATCAATCATATACAAAATCAACAATATAATTATTACCCATAGAACACACATATATAATTCGTGTTCACCTCATATTTATTCAACGGTGATTCCTTGAAGTAAGTATGAAATTGTAAATTGTGTAAATAATTAGTTTAAGAAATCAATCTACATCGTGTGATACGCGCGATTTTGAAGTTATAGTAAATAAGTTAGTCGAACTTTCGTGTGTTATGCGCGCGTGACTTCGATCCTTTAGTACATAAGTACATTTAAGTATATATCCTACATAGTGTTTTATCCTATACTCTTAATACATAAGTTACATCTAAGTACATATTCCTTAAGTGTTATATCTTATACTATTATATGTTATACTATATACTCTTATATGTTATATGTTTAGGTCTATACCTAACTTTTTACAAAATGAAGAAAATAAAATAAAAATGGAAAAGAAAAGAAAAGCCGAAAAATATGAAAACAAGCTAGTTATAAGTAACCCGTTAATATGTGTAGCATTGTATTAAAATTGTCCTACATATATGTGTGCTTTAATTTTAAGTAATTGTATAATAATTAGTTATGTTCTTTCTTAAGTTGATGTTAATTACTTTATGCTTTGCTTGCTTTACTCATTCTTTAATTATAGTTTACGTAACCTATTCCTATAACCAATCCTTCACTTGAACTGAGATATTCTCTTTTCAACCTTACTGAATAAAACAAGCTTCACAAACATCCCTGAAATTTAAAGAAGAACATACTTGGCGACCTTTATTTCTTTACTTGACTAATTACTTAAATTGATGTCATCTATCATTCCTCCTTTTGTTGTTTCATGTAAATTCCTTTCTTGTTCTGTTTTCTTTTAATCGTTCTGCATTACGTTAATTATTGTACATGTTTGTGATAATTTTAATGTTTATGTGTTGAAGTTATTCTGTGTTCATTATGTCCAAATTTATTAGTCCTTATTCTTGATGTTTTACGAGAAACTTACACCAAGTAACTAATAACCAGTGTGGATTGTATTACCTGTATGTTTGTACCTTTCTACTCAAATGTGTTAACTTTCAAAGTTTGACTCAAGGATGTCCTCCTTGATTCTTATTTCATGTTTCATAAAATTTTCATATTCTAAGTCCTTGATGGTCATGTTCTTACTCGTTGGATAGTATGTGAAATATCTATTTCGCGTCTTTGTTAGAATGTCTTTTACGTTCCGTCCTTACTAGACATGAATCCTAAACCCAACCTTCTGTTACTAAATTACGACTCAGAACATTACGTACTTTAGACTTTACCGACCAACATTTAGACACGTATGATCTCCTCATCCTATTCCCTTAACTCAAAGATCTTAATCTGGTATGATTCCGTCTTCCGTTGGATAAGGATTCCTGAAGCAACAATTTATCAAAGTTATGTGATTGGAACAAAAACTTTCAAGTGATAGTGATTGTACAATTACCCTAGCAAGGGGACTCTATAAACAATTATAAATAAATAATTTAACAAACAATTTTAGTGAAGCTACGTCACTAATTTAAAATCCAATGAGAAACTTTGGAAAAATTGTGAGACGAATTCAATGAGTGACTCTGACGAGAGTTTTGTGAAAACTTTGAAACGAAACTGTTGCAGTGAATATTTGCTTAAAATTTATCAAATTTTGTTTCTTAATTTCAATTTATTTTCCAGTTCATATTGCGATTAGAAAACATTGTGAATTCTCATAAACTGAGTGAACATTTTTCTCATATAATCATTTCATAACTATGTTATTTACGAACTTTCGCTGTTACCAAGTCATACATTTCAAATAGACAATTCTTCATATTTCAAATGGTAAGAGTGAATTCCCAAGCCATTATATATATATATATATATATATATATATATATATAATAATAATTATATATATTATATATAATATATATATTATATATCCCAGTTTTGGTTGTGAAGT
>JABUQX010005391.1:57500-67500 GCA_015478945.1 Trachelipus rathkii | reverse complement strand
GTCACAGCTCTCAACTGACAAAATAGAACGTTCCCCAGATGTTTATAAGTTACAATCATAATAACTGTTAATGTGACTGAGTTTCATATTATTTGTCTCGTTTTTTTTTTTTTTCAGAGTTTATGGTTTTGGAGTGCTTTTGAATTGTAAAATTGTTATATCAAAATGCCATGGTAATGTGTAAATTTAATTAATAATTTTTGTTACATATGTGGTGAAATAACATTTTCTTCACAGAAAAATAATCTGAGGCCTCTTTTGAAGACTGCCTATCAGCATTATTTTGGTATGAAGGTAGGGGACCAGGATAACTCATATGGTCCACACATTTATATGTTGCAACTCTTGTTCAATTATATACTACGAGAATGACTGAAAAAATAAAAAATAAACGATGTATGGCTTTTGATGGGCCTATGATTTGGCGGGAACCTACAAACCATACACATGACTGCTACTTCTGCTTGACTCCACCTATAAAGGTAGGATTATCAAGGAAGAAAAGAGGAACAGTTGAATACCCGAATCTTCCAACTGCTTTTCCACCTATTCCACATTCAGATAGTTTACCAGTTCCTACTCTACCTCAACATTATGAGCTTGAAGTAGAAAATGAAGACAGTGTGGAAGAAGAAGAACCCAACAAACCTTCCGCATCTCATGACCCAGATATTGAGGTAAATGATGATAAACCGCACCGACGAGTCAAGCTGAATTGAGTTATCTCATTCGAGACCTTGACTTATCAAAGGAGAAGACAGAACTTCTACCGTCAAGACTACAGCAATGGAATCTTCTCCAACGTGATGTCAGGGTCTCACAGTGCAGAGAACGTCAGAGTGATCGCTTCCTTTTTTGAGGGGAAAACCAATCCCCTGGTGTTTGCGCGACGTATTAGATGGCTCGATGACAATGTTTAAATTTGAACATGATCCAAACTGAGAGAGGCTATCATAGGACATTTCCAAGCTTAGTTGAAAGACTGATTACACACAACGGGCAACCGTCTTCTTCTATTCCTGTTTTGATCATTCGCAGTTCCACATGAAGGAGACTTGACCCGGAAAACATGACAGCCCTTCCTCGACTCAATCACAATATGGTGAACACAAGGGAAAAATCTGTAGCGATCTCAAAGTAATCACTGTACTCTTAGGATTGCAACAGGGGTACACTAAGTACTTTTTATGTATGTTGGACGTAGGGATAGGGAAGCAAACATTTTAAGCAGACTGGCCTGCAGCCGAATCTATGACTCTAGCGAAGTAAAAATGCGTTGCGAGTTACTCGTTGATCCAAAAGATGTTCTTCTTCCACCCCTTCATATAGAGGCGGGTCTCATGAAAAATTTTGTCAAAGGTATGAACCAGGAAGGAAAGGCCTTTAAGTACTTACGAAACAAATTCCCTACATTGAGTAATGCAAGTTAAGGAAAGGTATTTTGCTTGGGCCACAATTCGAACTTGTTAAAGGATCCTGCGTTTGCTCGAGTTTTGGAGGGGAAAGAAAAGGAAGCTCGGAAGCCTTAAAGGGAGTTATACATGTTTTCTTAGGCAACAAAAGAGATGATAAGTACACTCAGTTGGTGACAGTACTCATGGAAAAATAACATCAACTCGGATGCAACATCTCCCTTAAAATTCATTTTCTCCACTCCCTCCTAGTTGTGGAGCTGTCAGTGATGAACACAGAGAAAGATTCCATCAGGATATTTCTGTAATGGAACAAAGATGTCAGGGCCGTTGAAATGAAGCTATGCTTGCTGATTACTGTTGGTCTGTGTGTAGTTATGCTCCGGAACTCAGAAGAGGCAAATCAAAAGAAAACAATCTCATGAAGCCACCATATGATACTCTTTACACCGAACCACCTGCCAGGTATTCATCCATCAATTTAGAACTCTTAGAATGTAACTGTCATTAATAATATTTAAAATGCACTTTCAATGTTGTTGGCATATGTAATTGAAATGTATTGTTTTCTCTTAATCCGTTAAAATAACATATTTCCACCTATTGTACAGAAACTAGAACCAATAAAGATTTGTCTTTGTCATATTCATTTTTCTCACCCCTAAATTAGTAAGATTACACTAATGAAGTTAAGGAAACATCCCCCCAAAATTTTTGTTGTTGTTGCACAGTGTCATTAAGAAGTTTAAGTTTAAAGTCCATAGTTAATTTCAAAGGAATCATATTCCCGAGAAACCTTCGAAATAATTGATTAGCTTAGCAAAAATTAAGAAATCGAAATCAGCTTTAGGTTTTTTTTCTATTTTAAGAGCTGAAATTTTCATTTTGCGAAAAGTTAATTTTTTTATTTAGAATTTTTTAAAATTTAAAGTAAAATACATTGTTATACTGATATGCCGAGTTTCGCCAGCAAACTTGGGACATCTTGAGAGTAAATTGTTCAAAAACAGAGTGAATTGATTGATTAAAATAATTTAAAATTACGAGTAAAATAATTTTATATAATGTATTACATAATATAAGTTTAAAAACATATTAAGTATATACGATTGAAAAATTAGCTTTGAAAAATGGTTATGCTTTGATTTCTTATTACCAAAAAATTCTCGAAATAATAACTAAGAAAAAAAATATATTGCCCTATTTCCTCATTTTCCCTTATATTCATTCTAACAATGACGCCACAAGATGTAGCTAATTTTGGAGTTGCAACTATGATTTAATATATGGTTGATGTTGCGTCACTCTTTTACAGTTCGTTGCTTGCTACTAAGTTTTTAAGTCCATAAGCCTTTGAAAAGTGAGGTTAAGTATGAATTATACAATATTATAAACGATTTTCTTTTTTTTGTTCTTTTTTATTTATTTATTTATTTTTTTTTTTTTTCAAAAATAATTTGAAGGGAAGGAGTAAAAAAATTTTTGCCGTCCAGAAATTTGTCAAAAAAAAAAAAAAAAAAAAAAAAAATCCAATTTTGAAATAAAAATACTTTCTGCAGGAGCCATTAATATATTGAGAGATATGAGCTTCTCTTTTCCAAGTCACTTTGTTGATCTCTTCATTCTTGGTGATTAAAAGGGATAAATTCTTCAAATTCTGCTCAGCAGCATTTATATTAAGGGATGTTATACCGTGGTTCCTTCTAATATATCTTACTTGGTTTAAATTTGTGTTGATACTTAATACCCTACCCTCTATGTGATATACGAAGACACACAACAATGCTCAGAGCGATGAACTTGCTACACAACTTGATGACTATCGGATGGTGTGTCTTTTGTTGATGAAAAGCAAGATAAAAGTAATTTTGATATATGATATAGTTAGAGCCATTAGCACAATGCTGAAGTACCTCTTGTAATTGCAAAAATCTGAGCAACAAATTATCAGAGATTGCATCATCGATTTTCCCCCCAAAGCTTACACACACTTTTCAAAAGCAGTTGCTTAAATCTAAATCTCCTAATGGATAGTTTTTAGTAATATTTTTCATACTTCTTTGGTAATAGTTTCCTTCGGTTCTTTTAAATATCTGGAATTTGTTAAGTTTCAGAGAAACATCTCCGGGTATAAATCGGCAAGGATTAGTATAAAACCATCAACTTTACTATTTAATTATATTGCAGTATATTGATAATAAAATTGTGCTACTATTAAAAGTTTAATTCTTATTTATCTTCTTTTCTTTCATTATTATTTTCCCACTTTTCCTTCATTATAATTAACATAATTCATTTTTCTTTTATTTTTAATTTATTTATTTCTATTCTTCTTCTTCTATTATTATTATTATTATTATTATTATTATTATTATTATTATTATTATTATTATTATTATTATTATTATTATTATTATTATTATTATTATTATTATCATTATCATTATCACTTATTATTATTATTATTATTATTATTTATTATTATTATTATTAATTATTATTATTATTATTATTATTTTATTATTATTATTATTATTTATTATTATTATTATTATTTATTAATTATTAAAGCCGCACCTAACGCAACTTCGGCAAATTAGCCACAGGAGCAGGCTTTTAAAGCGGAACAGATTAAATTCATTATTATTATTATTATTATTATATTATTATTATTATTATTATTAATTATTATTATTATTTATTATTATATTATTATTATTATTATTATTATTATATTATTATTATTATTTTAATTAAATTATTATTATATTCTTTTCTTCTCTTCTCTTCTTCTTCTTCTTCTTCTCCTTCTTCCTTCTTCCTCTTCTCCCTCTTTCTTCTTCTTCTCTTTCCTCTCTACTTCTTCTTCTTCTTCTTCTTCTTCTTTCTTCTTCTTTCTTGTTCTTCCTTCTTCTTCTTCTCTTCTTCTTCTTCTTCTTCTTCTTCTTCTTTCTTCTTCTTCTTCCTTTCTTCTTCTTCTCTCTTCTTCTTCTCTTCTTCTCTTCTTCTTTCTTCTTCTTTTTCCTCTTTCTTCTTCTTCTTTTCCCTTCTTCTTCTTTTTCTTCTTCTTCTTCTTCTCTTCTTCTTCTTCTTCTTATTATTATTATTATTTATTATTATTATTATTATTATTATTATTATTATTATTATATTATTATTATTATTATTATTATATTTTATTATTATTATTATTATTATTATTATTATTATTATTTTATTATTATTATTATTATTATTATTATTATTACTATTTATCATTATTACTTATTATTATTATTATTATTATTATTATTATTTATATGTATATTATTATTATTATTATTATTATTTATTTATTATAATCATTTATTATTGATTATTACAATTATAGATTATCATTATATTATATTATTATTATTATTAAGTTTTTTTAATCATTTTATGGATATTGGTGAAAAGCCATTTTTACAAACTAATGTGTTTTCAAGAGAGTTTAAGTTGTTGGGTCGTTTCCATTTTGCTTGTTGAGATTTTCCAATTTTCTTTTTTCTTTTTCATAAGGTATTAGATAATGAAGAAAATCTGGAGGAAGAATTTTCGGTAATGACCGAGAGAGACTTTCCTTTTCTTCCGACTCTTTTTCAATTATGAAATCAAAAATCAAGAAGGAAATTTTAACTTGAAAAACCAATAAGTCTCTTTTTAGGCAATGAAATATTTCTTTCTATAAGTGTATATTAAATTTTTTCGTAACTTAAATTGCACAGAATTCTTTTTTAATTTATTTTTCAAAATGTTTCTAAGCAGAATAAAAAGTTTTTTTCCAAATCGACACAGGTTTTGAAAGAATTTTTTTTGTTGCAGCATTTGTAATGTTGAAACGCTACAAACGCTAAAATAATAACATTTGTATGAATAAATCAGTTGATAATTCCCTTCTCATATATCATCATAACATCACCCATCCACTCACTTCTACCAGGATTGGGGTGAGGTGGGTCGCATAAACCGGAAGTCAAAAAGTAGCAGAAAGAACATGACGTGCAAGGTCAAAAAGAAAGCTCACGCCCTCTACCGTCCCCTTTATTCCTTTAAGTGAGAACTCGTCGCAGTTAGAAAAAAAAACACGCTAGGGGTTCACGAGTCTGCAACGGACCCTCTCTGTGGTGTCTCGTCAATGTGGGGTTCACCCCTGGGCCAGGCCCACAATCATAACCCCTCGCAGAACCCAGCCATTGCAGCTCCTATTATGGGCCATTACTTCTTTCTTCACTTAACACTTAATTTATTCGTTCATTCCTCATTTTATCAATTCTTCTCACACCTAACACGCCCCTAAGATTATCCATCTGAACACATTGTACTTCTTATTAGATACCATAGTTTCCCTACTGTACATTATTAACACAGAGAGAAAATCAAATATACCCTTTCAGAATACGTCCATCAACTCTCCTCTTCTCCTCATCATTTATTCCTCTGACGTTCCATGTACCCATACGATACATACTTTTTCGCCGAAAGATAGAGGGTCGCTTACGTCGATCACGACCTTCACCGAGGCATACATTAGCATTTCAGGCAAGAGATAAGTGGTAGTGGGTAGCTAACTCAACTACAACTGTCCATTTACTCGTCTTCTACGACACGCAGAACATACCCTGCGGGAATTCTTTCTCCCCCACACACAGGGATATAAGGAAATGTCTGTAAGAAGAGTGCAGATATGAACGCAAAAGAGAAAGGCAAACCATTGGACACTGGAATATCATAGGATATACCATAGAAACCAAAAGCCCAATAGGAAGTAATCCCATCGCTTCGGGTGCGCTACTCTATCTCTGTCCATTTAGTCGCCTTTTATGACACGTGGAACATACGGTATGAGCATTATATATATAATATATATATATATTATATACTATATATATTATATATATTATATTATATATATATATATATATATTATATTATATATAATATATATATCTATTATATATATATATATATATATATATAATATGTGATGTCCTAATGAATATTCCAGACCTAACTTTTTCTGTTCATATTACCCCGAATACCACTGCTAATTATCCCCCATCAGAAAATATTTTAAATGAAATTATCCATTACCGAAAGGCTTGCATGAAATGAAACTAAGATGGTTTATGTTTGATGCGAAACACCAAAACTAATCTTTCAAAAGGCTATAATGTTCTTTTGTTCTATTTGGAATCTGATACATTTTGCAGCAATTTGAAATTTTGCCCAATAAGAGTAACGGGTAAAATTGAACCTTTCGTCTGAGCTTTGATATTCGATAAATCGATATATCGAGTATTGGATATAAAGATACTAAATATCGATAATATTATATATATATATTATATAATATATATATATATATATATATATATATATATTATTATATATATATATATTATATATAGTATATAGTATATATTGATAAAAATACCCCTAAAGTATTTCATCCTGCTGGGAATCGAACCTAGACCCTAGCAGATGTACGTAACCACCAGTCCGCGATGAGCTAAAAGAGGAACACGACAATACTTCCTATGGTGAATATTTGCACCCACCACATAGGACATGCCGCGGTCTTCCCGCTCACACTCGGGGCTGGGGCCAAACAGGGGTCCCAGCTCCAAATGTGAGCGAGAAGAGCGCGGCATGTCCTATGTGGTGGGTGCAAATATTCACCATAGGAAGTATTGTCGTGTTCTTCTTTTAGCTTATCGTGGACTGGTGGTCCAAAACACATTACACAAGTCGGACCATTGCACGGTAATCTGTCTAGGGTCCAGGTTCGATTACAGCAGGTGAAATACTTTAGGGGTGTTTTTATCAATACAAATTGAATTACGCGCAGATTGCAATTTATTTATTCTGTACAATTTGACCACCGTTCTTTAAGTATTTTCACCTTGTGCGGTACCATGTTTAGCCCCAGCCCCGAGTGTGAGCGGGAAGAGCGCGGCATGTCCTATGTGGTGGGTGCGAATATTCACCATAGCATGTATTGTCGTGTTCTTTTAGCTCATCGTGGACTGGTGGTCAAACACTTGCATGTACATCTGCTAGGGTCCAGGTTCGATTCCCAGCAGGGTGAAATACTTTAGGGGTGTTTTTAACAATACAAATTCAATTGCGCGCAGATTGCAGTTTATTTATTATTATTATTATTATTATTATTATTATTATTATTATTATTATTATTATTAATTATTATTATTATTTTTAATATTTATAATTTTAATTATTATTTTCTTATAATTATTTTATATATAATATATATTTTTAATAAATATATAATTTATTTAATAATATATATATATATATATATATAATAGTAAATCTGTCTACCTGAACAAAACTTTAGTCTAGACCTAAGACTTATAGCCCATCCCAAGTAGCCCTAACCTAATGGATTATGTAAAGCCGTTTTCGTTTTTGCATTTGCGCTAAAATAATGCGTTAAGTTTGCGTTCGTTTTCTAGTCAAATCGTAACGCAAACATCGTAAAAAAATGCTCACCAAAACGTAAAAGAACTTCCCTAATTCTCGTGTAATATTAGAATAAAATTCTGTATAAAATAGCAACCTTACAGAAAATTTTGGAAATTCCTTACGTTTGATGAGCATTTTTTTTTACGCGATTTTGCGCCAAGTTTGACAAAAAAACGAACGCAAACTTAAAGCATTTTTTAGCAGAATGCATAAACGAAAAAGGCTTAAGCCCCAAGTACGCCCTAACCTAATGAATTATGGTAGCCCCTAGTAGAACCTAACCTAATGGATTATGAAGGCCCCAAAGTATCTGACCTAAAGACTAATAAATTATGATATATATATTAATATATTATTATTATATATATATATATATATATATATATATATATATATATAATATACTATATATTATATATATATATATTATATATATATATATATATATATAATATTATTTACATATATATTATATATATATATATATATGAGCAAAAGTGCATCTTTAAAGTTAGTCTTATATTTGAAACCCAATAATTTATAGGTGAAACCGTATATCGTGAACGACATTTGTAATATTACAGTAGAATTTAAATTTGTCGCCAACTTTCGTTATGGAACACTCGCAATTACATTTATCACAAATCTTTAGCTCTAAAATCAATTTAAAATACTGTATAAACGGTAGTAAAGTTGAATCATCATTACATACCTCAAACAAGTCATATAAATTCATCTTTAACTTAGGGAAAAAAAATTTAACCACTAACAACACGGTAATGGTGACAAATTGATTAAAAAATGGCGTCTGTTTAATATAAATAGATAAATAGGTGCTCGAATTCATACAATCGATATATATATAATATATATATTATATATATATTATATTATATAATATATATATATATATATATATATACTATAATATATAATATATTATATATATATATATATATTATATAATATATATCTTAGAACCTAAAAGTTAAATCTGACACAAGGTTCAATAAGCCGAGTACGTGCTAAAATTTGAAGAATTATGTTTCGTAATCCAAAGTTTAAACCTTGTTACTCAATGTAGGATAACTTCTTCGGCTCCTAAATTAATTGTGAGCGCCATCTATGAGAGGATATCAACCCTCACAACTGAAAATAAAAATTCCATTGTAAAGGTAGATTCGAAACTCATCAACCTTCCCAAATTCCGCCATGCTGTCATATTACTCAACTCCTCCGTACACACACGAAATACACACACACACACATATATATATATTATTATATATATATATATAATATATATAATATAATATATTAATATATATATATATATATTAATATATATATATATAATATATAATATATATATATTATATATATATAATATTATATAATATTATATACATATATATTATATATTATATATAATATATTATATATATAATATATATATATATATATATATATATATATTATATTATATATATATATATAATATATATATAATATATATATATATATATACTATATATTATATATATATATATATTTATATTTAGTTATTATATATATAATATATTATATAACTATTATATATATATATATATATTATATATATATATATATATAATAATATATATAATATATTTTATATATTAATATATATATATATAATATATATATATATATAATATATATACATATATAATATATATATTATATATATATATATATATATATATATATATATAGAGAGAGAGAGAGAGAGAGAGAGAGAGAGAGAGAGAGAGAGAGAGAGAGAGAGAGAGAGAGAGAGAGAGAGAGAGAGAGAGTTGAAAATTTTGTCTTCCAATGCTTCTGTTTTTTTCTATAAAAAAATTCGTTTTTAAAGCATATTTAGAATGATAGGACCTGATCTGTCTTTTCGTGTGCGATTCATTATGATCCGGACGAAAAAAAAATTAGTCTTAATGATTTTTGCCGAAAGTCGGAAACTAAGATCATTTATTTTATTGAACAGATTTAAAATTTTATTACAGCTTTGGAAACTATTGGGCGTGTTCTTTCTTATACTGAAG
>JABUQX010005391.1:52500-55000 GCA_015478945.1 Trachelipus rathkii | reverse complement strand
TTCCCCTTGTTTACTTAATATCAGTAATACAGAGGAACATAATCACATAATAGGCCATTATTTTATACTCGCCTATCATTTTTCGCACTTCAACTCACACGATAACAGGGGAGGAGGTCCCTCGCTCGGTCTCAAGTTCTTTTGCCTTGCCCTTCAAATAACTAAAAGACAAAGAAAGAAAATATTGGGAGAAAAAAATATTTTCCTGCTACCTTTTATTTTCATTTGTACACAAAGAACCTTTTTTTAAAATACCTTTTTTTTTTTAAATTGAAAAAGTTGTTAAAAAAAAAAAAAAAAGTGTAAAAGGAGAAAGTTTAAAAAAAAAAAAAATCTTTTCATTAAGTTTTGTGCATAAAAAGATCGCGTGAGAGGAATTTGGTTTAGGTATCAAAACCAATTTAATGCTATTAAAAGCCTAAGAATTAAACTACTTTTTGCCTCCCTCGGTTCGTGGCAAAAGAGAGCACGATTTTTAAGTAAACAATTTGCATACGAGAGAGAACCTGCATTAAGTTAGAGTGTGTTTCGGGATCAAACCAGATTACCTAAATTGTGAACCATATTCTGACTACATGTTCCGAACTGAGCATTTTCATTCACGTATATAAACAAACACACTTACATAAACGCACACGCACGCACACACGCATATATATATATATATATATATATATATATATATATATATATATATAGTAAGAATATTATAATTACAGATATTTTTTATTATATATATATATGATATACATTATATTATTATTATATATATATAATTTACATATATATTAGATTTTACTGTATTATATATATATTATATAATATATATAATATATAAACACATATATATATATATATATATATATATATATATATATATATATATATATATATATATATATAAGAAGATTGGAAGATAAGGTATTATTTTTGCGGTCGGCAACATAATATCGTTGTAAAAGAAACCACTCCCTTATTTGAGAGTAATAATTAAGCAAACAAAATATCACACTATATCAATGTTTGCTCTGTAAAGTACAAAGAGGCAACTCGGATAACATGTCTATAATAAGCTTTCACACAATGTTCATAAAGGCAACCATTTTATGTTATTAATATCAATGTGTTGTTATTAGCACATTATGACACATACAAATAAAAATATTTTTGGATCCCATGTTTGATTTTGCCTTTAGAAAAGGGAGAAAAGGAAATTTGTTCTCAATAAATCATAATAAAAAAAGAAATAAAAAATAAAAATAAAAATAAAAATAAAAATAAAAATAAAAATAAAAATAAAAATAAAAATAAAAATAAAAATAAAAATAATAATAATAATAATAATAATAATAATAATAATAATAATAATAATAATAATAATAATAATAATAATAATAATAATAATAATAATAATAATAATAATAATAATAATAATAATAATAATAATAAAAATAATAAAAAATAATAATAATTAATAATATAATAATGATAATAATATAAAATAATAATAATAATAATAATAATAATATAATAATAATCAATAATAAAATAATAATAATAATAATAATAATAATAATAATAATAATAATAATAATAATAATAATAATAATAATAATAATAATAATTTAAAGCATGGAGAAGGAGAAAAAAGAAATGGATGGAGTGGAGTGTGATAAACTGAAACGCAGAAGATGCGATAAAATAAATTTTGTGAAAGAATATAAATAAAGAAACCTCTGAACTTTATTCGCTAACTAAAAAAGACTTTTAATGTTGTTGTGTGAAATAAAATAATTTTTTACAATTTTTGAATGTTCAATTTGAATTCTGTTCATATTCAAATTTTACTATTTTCAACTTTCATTGATTTTTCTTTGAAATTCCTATTATTTGGTCATTTTTTTTGTTTCTTTGTAACATTAGTTATAGATTTTATAAATCTGCTTCAAATTTTATTATTTTTGAACTCTTTTTATTAAATTTGGGATTCATACCTCAAATTAACATTACTTGTCGAGATCTTCGTCATGGTATTTCAAACAACTAATCTTCTCCTCTGCACCTAATCTATAGTAAACATATTCCAGATGATTTTTTTTATTTTTAATGGTTATGGGTTGTCTCTAAGACGTTTACCTTCTATGTTTGTCCTGACTTATTGAGCCATTTATGACAAGTCTACTTGTTAACTCTGAAAAGGATTGGGAAAAAATGAAGTTATGAACTTTTTAATTAAAAATTTAATCATTTCTTATCTTTGCATCAAAAACTTTTCTTTTAAATTTTAAAAATGAAAGCAGTCAAAATCATTTTGTCTCTTCTCAGTCAGTCTGGTGAATTGTAATTCTTTCATATTTTTATTTTTTTAACCAAAACTAAATAGCAAATAAATTTGAAAAACACATCTGGCCGCCAGAATTCTTGCTTTGGGCATCCTTATCGCTGACTTTATTGTCTTGCTGGAATTACATGTGGAGCTGCCGTTCTTTGTTACGCGGCA
>JABUQX010005391.1:32500-35000 GCA_015478945.1 Trachelipus rathkii | reverse complement strand
CGCCGCCGCCCCTTCCGGAGAAATCCGAAGATCGTTCAGGACACTTTATGATTCAACTCTTTTATATCTACTTTTTTCTCATCCTAGGGAATACTTCCCGGCATGTGCCTCAGCTCTCCTGCAAAATAGCCTGGGACATAGAGAAAACCCCGGGGCCTGGTATTTGGGTATGTCCTATATGCAATAAAATAGTAGGAAGAAACTGAATCCGTTGCAATAGATGTGAACAGCGAACTTCCTCCTCAACAACACAACAGCATTTGTCAGGTATGCCCTTGCACTCCACCCATGATAACTAATAGTCCAAAAACGAACAAACAAACACATGGCATAAATATATTACAAATTAACATAAACGGTTTACAAAATAAAAGCAAAAAAAATAGAAATCTTCCTAAAACAACATAACACACACATAGTACTAATTCAAGAAGCACACCTACCTGAAAAAAAAACATGATCCAAATTTTACGGATATGACTCCACAAATCAAAAAAAAACTTACAATTTTAACCTTATATACAACTCACTCCCATACACAAACACCACTACCCTCACAACAATATCACTTAATAACAACAACACCAAAATCTATACTTTCACCACAATGATCAGCAAAAAGTTACACAACTTGTACACTCCTCGTCACACCTCACCAAACTGACCCAACAACTATACACCAAATCTCACACACCTCTCAAAAAAAAAAAAAAAAAACATAATGGAAGGAGATTTCAGGCCCCATCAACCGACATGGTACATAGACCCTAACCCAGACCATAGAGGAACTCACCTAATATCAAATTTAGATCACCTAAGCATCCTCAATACTAAAAACTTCCACACTAGAATTCCACCACAAGCAATCATACACATCCCCAGACCTAACATTAGGCTCCCTAAATCTTCATACTAAACTCTAATGGCAAACATAAATTGAACTAAATTCCGATCACCTCGCCATAATCATAAAATATCAAAATACTAACAAAACTAACCACCCCTTCAAGAAAACATATACAAACTACAAAAAAGCAGACTGAACAAAATTCTTAGAATATATAGACAACAACATACAGGCAGTAATATCACTAACACCACAACGCTAAATATAGCTATCAAAAATTTCACGTCAATAATTCAAAAAGACGCAAGCCAAAACATTCCCCGGGGATACCTTAAAAAATATAACCCAACCCTAACACATGAAATCTCAAATTTGATTAAACAACGCAACTTACTTAAAAAGCGCCCAACAATCACAACAAACTAGAACAGAAATTAATAATTTAAACACTCAAATCACTAACCTAACTAAAACACTTACCTCAAACAACTTTCAAACATTCCTATAAAAAAACCTACAAAGCACAAATAACAACAGAATGCGGAACACTATAAAAATACTGAACAATGCAAAAAACTACCAAACTCCTACATATGAATCCATCAAAAACCCCAATCTCTCAACACCCACAAAAAACAAAACAACACACAAACATCCTCGTTACACATTTCACAAAACAAAGTCATAAACCCACTCACCCATTAAATAGGAAAATATTTAAATCCCATAAGAAAGTAAAAAGTAACCATGACCAAACAATAGAAATAACACCAGCTGACATGAAAAACATCATAAAGACCTTTAAAACTCACCAGCAACCGGACCTGACAACATCTCCAACATACAACTCAAACACTTAAGAAATACTACACTGACCCATTTTTCGCACATATACAACAGTTCTATTAAATTTAAATTTATTCCCTTCATCTGTAAAGGAACAATTATCATCCCAAAACTAAAACCAGGAAAATATCCCTCAAATTCCTCTTCCTACCTCCCAATCTCACTTCTATTCGCTCTGTACAAACGGCTAGAAAAGCTCATATTGAATAAAATGAAACCACACACCCCCAAACAAAAGTTTTAATATGGCTTCCAACAAAAACACTCAGCCACAACAGCTCTCACAAACATCACACAACCAATAGTAAAGGGTTTAAATCTCAGGCCTACACACAAAACATTACTAACAGCAATCGACATGAGCAAAGCCTTTGACACAGTTCCCAGATACAACCTAATCCACAAAATAATAAAATCAAATATCCCCACTAAATTTAAGAAATGGATCCCAAACTTCCTGTAAGGGAGAACAGCACAAATACAATTCTACAACATGAAATCACGTACAATAAACATTAAAAGCGGCCTACCCCAAGGAGCAATCTTATTCCCTACCTTATTCAAATTATTCACTGCAGACCTGCCACAACCACAAACATAACAACCACACAGATGATATCATCATAGCCACCAGTCCACCCCACACCAGAACCTAAATAAAGCAGCTAATCTAACCCAACAGTTTGTCATCCAAATTCAAACTTGGCCGACCGATAACAGAATGTTTGCATCACATAATAAATCATCTATCACTCTAATCACAACTAACTGTCAACTTGGCTCAACCAACCCCCAAACTTTCATAAA
>JABUQX010005391.1:7500-22500 GCA_015478945.1 Trachelipus rathkii | reverse complement strand
AAGTTTTTTCCTCTGGAGGTCACAAACACACACACGCACCTACATACACACACACACACATACATATATATATATATATATATATATATATATATATATATATATATATATATATATATATATATATATATATATGTGTGTGTGTGTGTGTGTGTTGTGTGTGTGTGTGTGTGTGTGTAACTTAGTAGCTAGCTGGGAGTCTGACGTGACACCGTTTTCCTGATTCTTTATTTTTTTTTTTTTAAAAGTTCACACCTCACGGGCATAGCCCTATTCAAGGAGGGAAACTTTCTAGGTAATTTCTACCTAGGATCCGAACTAGGATTCGAACCCGCGACCTTGCCATGCGACTCCGTCGCTCTACTGTTTGAGCCACGATAGCGGCTCAAACTCTGTAGAGTTTGCAACACTACCAAATAGAAAGAATATTGATCGTGTTCGTGTTCTTGTTTTTTTTTATGGTGTCGATAATTGTTACTATTAATTATTATATTTCAAAATTATTAAATTGTCCTTCCACGACGAATGATGAATACAGCGTTGTAGATCTCTTAAAGTTCTTTTATGTTCGATGCATTTTATTTTTAAAAAAATCATACAAATTCGAGTTTGGTAAATTGGTTGTTGTTTTAGGTTGTGCTTGAAGTTATTACATACATTATTGCTGCATTTTGAGAAAATAAATTAAAAATTAAATTGTTACTTGTTGTATATCTTAAGGTAAAATGGTATAAAATTTGTTTTAACATCATAACAAAAATAAAATGTTATAGTTTTATTCTTCTCCGATTTATGATACAATATAAATGGAAGGTTTTTATGCACTTTCGTTTAGGAGACAATCTTCTCATTTGAAATATTGAACATTCCTTTAAATTTTATTAATCTCTTTATGTTAAGTTTTAAAGTATTAAGTCATATAACTATATAAAATATATCATGTCCAAAATGTAAATTTAAATAAAATATACGAAACGTTGTGTAAG
Source organism: Trachelipus rathkii (assembly GCA_015478945.1). Lineage (NCBI taxonomy): Eukaryota > Metazoa > Arthropoda > Malacostraca > Isopoda > Trachelipodidae > Trachelipus > Trachelipus rathkii. The sequence continues at coordinate 21,514 of JABUQX010005391.1, read as the reverse complement.
TATTTTTATTCTAACTATTTTTAATAGAAATTAAATTAGAGTTTAATTTAAACCAAAAACTTTAACATGGAATGCGTTTTAATTTATGTTTGTAGTGAAATTTTGAATTGATTGAGAGTGAGAAGTCTTTGGAAATATCCAAAATAAGCTAAGTTGATTGATGAAACACATCCAGAATAACGAAAGTAATGTTGACGATGCCATCCATGGCAAAATTTGCAACCATACAATTAAGTTGTAACAAACCTATCTACGTTACTAAATTTAGAAATATATTTTCTACGTTATAGGATATGAGTAAAAAACCACACGTCAAAGTATTAATAAAATTAATAACTCAAACATACTTTCTGGCACTTTAATTGGGCTAATTGGGGGGATTGCGTAGTTTCTTTGCTAACTATTCTTGGAATGAATCCTGCTTTGACTCGGAGGAAGCTTCGGTCATTGCTGAAAAGGTTCGGCCGTAATAACCGAGGGAATGAGCAGGTTCATTCCATTTTCAACTAAATCTTTTTCTCCTCAAAATCCATGATTCGATGTAGCCTGTGCAAGAAAGAGACATTGTCAATCTGGCATGGAAAACTCTCATTCTCCTATCACTCTTACTAATTTTCATTCTGCCGGAATCGTTGCAGGGTTATTATTCGACAGGCTAAGCGCATTTTTATTTTCAAAAAGTGCACCAATCTACTTGGATCTCCTACTGATAAAAATATCTGGCCTCTTGCCAAAGCCAAAAACTTCTAATAACTTTTGTAAATCTGTCTTTCCTACTCTTATTCGCTCTGACGAATCTGTAGCTCACTCTCCTACTGAAAAGGCTAATCTCCTCGACCTCCTTTTTTTAAATCTAATTTTACCCTGGACGATTCCGGAGACCCTCCTCCTACTCCTTTCCTTATCAGGCTTCCTACGTTTCTTCCTGTGATTACACATGATCGGATGCATGGGATTCTGAGATCTATGAACGTCAAGAAGGCTAGTGGCCCGAATGGCATTTCTCCCTGTGAATTGAGGAAGTGTGCTTCTGAGCTGACACCTGTCCTCGTTCTACTCTACTCTCTATGCCTTAATACTAATATATTTCCTCAGTGCTGGAAGCGCGCATATGTCCAACCAGTCCCGAAAATGGGTAGCTGCTCTGATCCTTCCAACTATAGCCCTATAGCTCTCACTTATATTTTATGTAAAATCTTTGAAACTCTTCTAGCTCTCATTTCTTAGATCATCTGGAGTCTCATTTCTTTCAGATCATCGGTATGGTATTCGACTCTCGAGGTCAGCTGGTGACATACTTTCCTATCTAGCTGATTTATGGTCTTCTGCCTTTAGTGAATATGGGGAGTCTTGTGTTGTGGCGCTTGACACATCAAAAGCTTTAGACTGGGCATAGCATGCGTCACTACTCTTTAATCTCCCTTTCTTTGGGTTTCCTCTTCCTCTTTGCTTACTCTTGTCAAGTTTTCTCTCTAATCGTTTCATAGCAGCATTCGTTGATGGATTAAATGCTTCCTCTTTTTCTGTTAATTGTGGAGTTCCGCAAGGTTCTGTCTTATCTCCAACTTTATTCTTACTTTTCATCAACGTTCCCCTCAGCTATACTTCTAATTTTGTTCACTCTTATGCCTATGATTCAACTCTCCATTCTTCCACTTGTTTCAAATCTGTTCCTCCTTTGCTTCTAGAGTTGCCTCTTGTCTTTAGTTTTCCGATTCTATTCTTGCCGACCTGGGTGGAATTTCCCGCTGGGGCACCCTCAACCTTGTGAAATTCAACTCTTTGAAAACTCAACTTTTTTACATCTTCCTCTCAAAAACACCTTCAAATTTTCCAATCCTATTTCCTTCGACTGCTCTATCGTTTCATCTGAGAACAACATAAACATTCTTGGTCTGAACATAAACAAAAAATTGTCTTGGAAACCTCATACCACAACCGTTGGGGGTAAGGTGAACCACATGCACTGGAACAGAAAAGTAGTAGAAGAATATGTATAACGCAAGTCGAAAAGAAAGCCCAGCATTACCGCCCCATTTATACCCTTAAGTGAGAACTCGTCACAGTCAGAAAAATCCACTCTAGGGCTTCACGGGACTGCGATGGACCCTCACTATGGCATCTCGTCAATGTAGGGTTCATCTCTTGGCCCAGGTGGGCCACAACCATACTCCCCCTCACAAAACCCAGCCATTTATTCCTATTATGCATCTTTCGTCTCACCTCTAAAAAAACTCACATTCCTCTCCTCCAGGCATCCCTTTACTGACTCATTCCACTTTTTCTTCGGTCTTCCCAGCCAGCCGATTCCCAGTACACTCACCACTATAAATCCGCTTAACCAGCCGACTAGCATCCATCCTTTCCACATGACCAAACCATCTCATCGTACTTTCATTTATTCTTTCATTTACTCCTTTCTTCTCACACCTAAAACGCCATTAAGATTGTCCATCTGAATGCATTGTAATTTAGTTTTATACCTTTTATTCCAGACCATAGTTTCACTACTATACATTAACACAGGTAACAACATACCCTCATGTAAGACCCTAGCGCACTCAAGACTTAGTCCCTTTACATCACAAAGAATTTAATTTTACCAGCCCCTTCCTACCATTCACAACTTTCCTACTACACTCTGTATAATCCGTTCCCTTTTCATCCAACATATGTCCTAAATATTTAAACTCAGACACTTGTTCCAGTTGATCAACATCCAACATACCTTCACCTCGAGGACTGTCCTCACTCGCAACCATAACCTTTCTCTTATCTATGTTACGGGTGAAATAAAATTCAATGGTACGAAATTCTCTCTCTCTCTCTCTCTCTCTCTCTCTCTCTCTCTCTCTCTCTCTCTCTCTCTCTCTCTCTCTCTCTCATATATCATCATCATCTCCCACCTCTTCTCCCCAAGACTGGGGGTAAGGGGCAATACATGCACCGAAAACAGAAAAGTAGTAGAAGAATATGAAGCAAGTTGAAAAGAAATCCCAGACTTACTTTATACCTTTTAGTGAAAACTCGTCGCAGTCAGAAAAATCCACCCTAGAGCTTAACGGTACCGCGACGGACCCTAACTGTAGCATCTTGTCAATGTAGGGTTCGTCCCCTGTCCCAGGTTTGCCACAACCATACACCCTCGCATAACTTCGCCATTCACTCTTATTATGCACCTTTTCTCTCGCCTCTGCCAAACTCACATTCCTCTCTTCCAGGAATTCTTTTACTGACTCAATCCACTTTTTCTTCGGTCTCCCAGCAGGTCGATTCTCAACACACTCGCCATTATACATCCGCTTAAACAACCGACTATCATCCATCCTTTCCACACGACCAAACCATCTCAATGTACTTTCATTTATTCTCTCATTTAGTCCTTTCTTCAAACCACACAATTCTAAAATAAAGTTACTGCAGAAATTGCCGGCATCATTGGAAGAAACATTCAAAATAAACTTACTGGCAAACTTTTTAGAGATGAAACCTTATTGAAATCAGACCAGGCAGTACCCATGAAAGTGTTGAAAAAAAGAATTGCTATTGGCGGTGAGACTTATCATGTAGATTCGCGTCTTTTAACACGGAGGATGATTGCTTGTATCTCCTTGAATAAAAACGCTCAAGATGCAAGGGAGTATTTCAATTACGAGTTATCCACTCTAGCAACTTCATTATTTTACCATAGTACCCAGGAAATGAGAAAAGCTGATAAATCATCATTGACAAACACATTAGATAGTATGGATATCAATGAAATACAACGGTCATGTTCCCAGCAGAGTATTTCCTACGTTCTTGATGCTGGTGCATTAATTCACCAGTTTTCATGGTCCGCTTCTGCAACATTTGGCGATGTCATAAGGTAACATGAATCATATGTCAACAGAAGGTATATAAAAGTGGCAATAGTTTTTGATTGGTATGAAAAAACAAATATAAAAGATATGGAGGACAGATTGCGCTTGAAGCAGTCGTCTGTTGTCTATCCTCTATGAGGGAAATTCGCCTGTGCTCATCAAGAAAAACAAATTTCTTTCTAGCTCTATAAACAAACAACGTATTATCAATATACTGAGGAATTATTTTCAAGCAAGAGGTCATTCCGTCATTCATGCATAAGGTGATGAAGACACGCTAATCGTCAAAGAAGCTTTAAATATAGCCCAGAAAAACATGTCAGTGTAGTAGCTGATGATACTGATATTTTAATGACACTACTATATCATTTTTCTAAGAACATTTTAATGCAGTCTGTCACAAAATCTGATAAAGTTAGTGACATTCAAGCCTTGCAAAGATCTATTGGAGAGGAGGCTTGCAAAGCTTTACTTTTTGTTCACGCATTAACATTGTGTGACACCACCAGTCCGTTATTAGGCAAAAGCAATTCTTCAGCTTTCAAGAATATCATAAAATCCAAAATCTCATACGAATGGGTTTCCCATTTTGGATCATCAGAAGATGTTACTAAGGAAGATTTGGTTGAAAGTGACTGTAAAGTTATTGTGTGACTATATGGAGGTAGCATCGACACAAACAACCTAAATGTGCTTCGTTATAAACTATGATTAGGAAAATAGCTTCAGCTAAAAAAGAATTTGATATAGCTCGTTTGCCTCCAACACAAAATGAAGCGAAATACCATCTACTTTGAGTGCATTTGAAGTTTTATTTGGAAAAATCGATATTTGCCAACCACTGATCCTACACTATGGGATTGGCAGTTGGTTGAAGGAGAATTTCAGTAGATATTAACAGACTTGTGCTCAGCACCAGACAAGCTCTTAAACATGATTAAATGTGCCTACCAAACTACAGTTGAAGAACCATGTAACGCCAAGAAATGTACAAGTCGCCGATATGGACTTCCATGTTCAGTAGTTTGCAAAAACTGCTGTGGGAAGGACTTTACAAACACAGGAGACAGTTTTGATTTAGATGAAGATGAGATTTGACTTTTATGAAATTAATATGATTTCATACTATAAAAACTTATATCATATTTTTTATCAGCATGAAATATCCTGTAATTTGATACCAAATTTGCTTTCTATGATTTTTAAAAACTTTTCATGATTTTTCAAAATGGCGCCCAATAAAACTCATTTTGCGCGACAGTATGAGTGTATATTTTTATTATGTTGATTAGGAGCGTGTTACATCCCATTTACAAAAAGAATCATTTTTGTTGCAATTAGTTCCACCTCAAGGTGTTTTTTCACTTATTTCTAATACACTAATAGAAGATATTGAAGCGCTAATTTTTTATTATCTTCTAATAATAAAGAAAGTGCATGGAATTTTTAACTTGGTTGATTGTTCGGTTCTTTTATTCAGATATATAAATTATTAAAAATAGAAAAAATTTTAAGCATTTTCTTGGATGGACAGGAAGGTGATTAGAATGAATTGGGTGGAATTAAGGTGGGGTACTAAGGATGTGAACAATTTGAAACTGGACAAATCTGGGAAGCAAATGAAGTAAGCAGTTGACACAGCATTGCAAAAAAGTATGAGGGATGTGCTAAAGTACAGAGGCAGAATGTTAACAGTGGTGGTGGAATGAAGAGGTAATGCAAGTGGTTAAAAAGTAAAAAAAGAGGCGTGGTTGAATGAACTAAAAGCCAATGATGAGGTCTCAGAAAGGTGTAAGGAAGTATATATAAAGAGGAAAAAGGAATACTAAAAGATGTACACGTAGGAGGGAAAAAAAAAGGGTAAAGGAACAGTTTGGAAGGGAATAGACTACAATTTACAGGGAGAAATAGGAAGGCTCTACTGGAAGGAAGCTGAAAGGTTAAGAATGAGAGTTGCTTAAAATAATGAATAGGATGGTACTTTTTGTAAAAGATGAAATGGATGTGAGAAGTGTGGAGGAACACCACCTCAAAAAATCTTCTTAACAATGGCAGTGATGAAGAAAGATGATAGTGAATGTGTGTAGGTATGATGGTGCAAGAAGGGATAGGTATTTTGGGGATGAAAAGGGTCATTAGTAAGGAGGAGGTAACGGATAGAGTGAGAAAGTTGAAAAATGGAAATTCAGCAGGTATAGATAAAGGCCCATCTATTTGAAATGGGAGGGTTAAGAACAAAAAGGTGAGATGGCAATTGATTAGATTTGGAAGTTGTGTAGCTCAGACATTATTTTTATGAAGTATAGTTCTACAAAGGGATTGGAGGAGAGCAGTAATAGTACCTTATAAAGGGCAAGGGGGATAAGAGTAACTGTAAGAAATAAAATTAGTGTATTGAGTGTTGTAGAGAAGATACATGACTGTTTATTATTTTTTTATCTTTTCTTTAAGGCATGGAAGGTACGTGATGTAATCCGACTGATGCGTTAATAAATCAGTTAACGATCAATTAGCCTATCTGAGGAGGAGAAAGAACATGGGAGAAAAATGAGTGTCACTTACTGCTTTTCCACAGAAAAGTTACATCATGCCAACAGATTCCAGCACAAGCGTGATAAGTGAAGGTCACATACTAAAAGGTACCAAACTTTCATTTTTATATTAATAAAATAGCTTTTGTATGCACTTTTAAAAAAAAAAAATAATAGTACTTTCAAAATGACAAAATGAAACTGTACTTGTGATCACGTGGGCACCTCTACGCCTGCATCTACACAGGCCATACAAACCATCACCAGAATTGATGCCAGTCTTAACTTCTCCGTCCGGAGACACTCTAAATAACGACGAAAACGTCACCCAATCATAAAATGCAATTAAGGCATTTCCAGAAAACTGAGTTTAGTTCTCATACGTCTCCTTCCTTCGACCCAAATCGTACCGCTCGCACCTCATGTTACTATAGGAAACGAGTCCCATTCTTATAGAAGTCTTCCATACAATTCTGGTCCAACTGACGACCTACACTTTTCCGAATGGAACTCCAATTCCCAAAATAAACGAAGAGCCAAGACACTCTTCACTCATTTCTCCAATCATGAAGATTCCTCCCAAGAGTGGAGAATTCCCCAACCACTAAACCGAGATTGCAATGGTGATCGCCCGAGAGCTCACCAGCAATTTCATCAACAGGCTCACCGACAAGGTCAAGCCCCAAACTACCACAACTACGGAGGAAAACGACGAGCATCCGACGATTCGGAAGTCACGGGATCATTTTTCGAAAAGAGTGACCAGAGCAAGTCCAATTCTGACTCCCTCCAACGAACCAGTGATTTCCCTAGTGTTTCTCATCCTATATTTTCTCCTCCACATCCTTCCTCCTTTAATAAGTGCATTAAAATTAATGAAGACTCATCCTCTGAGTATAGTGATATATTAAAAGAAAAGCTTAATGTTAATTTAGATAACGTAGTAAAAGAAAATTCCTAATTATAATTTGAGATAACGTAAAAATAAATAGGCATAATATTGCATTTTTTAAATTAGGTAAATTTTATAAAAATAATCACACCTTAAAAGATGAGAATGTTTCTCAAACAAACACTACGTTAGGTACACTAAATACAAAGAATATGAAGTCCGGACAAAATGATTCTAGTAACTTTAGCAATATCGAGGGTTTTTAATTTTCAGTTGACACTAACTTATTTGGCTATTACCTTTAGAACGGGTACACTTTAAATTGAATAGGCAAAAGCAAATAAACACATTGACCAATGCTGCTTAAATAAATGTGAAAATGTTGGTAGCACCCTCATTTATCCGTCAACAACACGATAGTTGGGCCTAATGGCCGATTAGTCCCAACACAAAAATGTAAAAGAAAATTTTTACAAATTTTTTTATTATTAAAATTAAATTTTTTTTTTGGGAAAAACAGAGGGTTAACACTAATCCTAAACACTTGTTCTGATTCAAAAATATATGTATATTAAATGAATCTTTTCCTACACCTCCTTTCCCACATTCATTAGATAGTACTCCTACTATGCTTGCCTTTACTCCTACCACTAGTCCTAACACTACGTTTACCACTATACCTACTACCACTTTGCCTAACACTCTACCTACTCTACCATTTGCAAACCCTATGCTAACATTTCTACCTACTCCTACTGTGTACTAACCCTATACCTAACATCCTACCAACTCCTAACCCTATACCCCACTATAGCTACTCCTACCACTAGACCTAACACTATGTTTACTACTATACCTACTCTACCACTATACTTTAACGCTGTTTGCTACATAACTACTCTAACACTATGCCAACTCGTACTTACTGCTGTAACTATACTAACAATTTCCAAAAATACTATACCACCTAACAATTCTCAAAATGCTATACCTATGCCCTAACAATTTCCAAAATACTTTACCTACACCTAACCATTCTCAAAATGTTATACCTACGTCTAACCATTTCCAAAGTACTATACCTAACCATTTCCCAACTAATATGCCTAAATTTCCAAAGTACTATACCTAACCATATACCAAACACTATGCCTAACCCTCAACCTACGCCTAACATTAGTAGTTATACAACTAATCCTAACAATCCTACTACTGCTGAATTTTAACAACCACAGTCTATTACTATACCTAAGGAACCATGCATCCAGTTTTGGATACAATACCTTCGTTCATGCTTACTGCAGATCCTAATTAACTTTTCGATCCATGCACAATGCTCTACTACACACACTACTTCGATGACAGACAGCATGAATTTTCCTAACCCTATGGATCCTTTAACAACCTCTCTTGCTGGCATGAAAAAACTAATCCAAATGATACGATTGATTTACTAACAGCATCCGCTAAACCAGTGTCAAATAGTGCACTCCTTACGTACTTGATGCAACAACCGGCATCATCTGCGATTTTAACGAACGATGAGAAAATTACTTCCAATTATACCATGCCAACTCTCTGGTAACTAACTTAAATCTGTCCATGAGATACCCTTCCCATTTACTACTACTACTACTACTATTACTAATCATTTCCCTATATCAAAGTTCTCAACCTATACTGATTCCACCCCAAGCTATTACTCTATCTTCCGCTTTTACTAATGATAGTCAAATCCTATTAAATAATGCCCACAAAGCAAATCCCCTAATAGGACCGGCATACATTTTAAAAGCTAGTATAAATTACAAAAACTATATATTACAAGACAGAGAACTGATTTTAGATTCGGGTAGTAACAGTAGTCTTTGCTGGTACTCTTTCATTTCCGAAATGGAAGAGACATTTAACATAAACATACCATTAAAACCCACAGAAATTACACTACGTTCTATCACAGGTTCAGAATTTTACCAGATGGATACAATAATTTTTTACTTAACTTTACACGAGGAAAACATACCAGTTAACTTTATAGTCATATCCTACAGCAGCGTGGTTTTAATACATCTTTCCTCTTAGGTAAAAATTTCCTAAATAACCCAAGAATAAACTTACAAACAAAACAAAACACCATTGAGGTAACAACAAATAACCATACTATTCCTATACCACTTACCCACCAATACCCTACCAAAAAGAAATCCCCAAGCATACATGCTAAACATACAGAGGTAAAGCCCCTCTATTACAACGATATTTCTACACCTAACAATCTTTTAATAGATACTGACATTTCCAATAATTTATCCATTTTAGAAGACACAGAAATAGCCCCTTATTCAAAGTACACTCTTTCTGTTAAAACTTCCTCCCCCGCTCATACTTCCCCCCTGACAATTTTTTTCTATCTACAGAGAACACTTACATCAGCAACTTTCTTTTTGCGGGAAGTGTGCTGAGTTCTGCCTCCGACGGTCAAGTTCTCTTGGACATAATCAATATGAGCGCCTCTTCCCAATTCCTTCCTCAAAACACCGTCCTAACCAGGGCTAATCCTATTATAGTTCTAGACGAACCTCTCCAAACATCTAATATCTATTTGGCCACCTCTTCTAAAGGCCTAACGCCAAATTAACTTCGAAATACTTTTAAAAAAACTCGTCCAGGAATCTTTCAAAGATAATGAAAAATGCAGTACATTACAAGATTCGGATCAATTAGAAAACTTAATTGATCTGTTGATGACTTACAGAGATGTAATAGCCTTAGAAGATGACGAAGTCCGTTAACTAAATTTTCGATACAATTTAAAGAAAATGCCCCAAAGGTACTGTACCGGCCACAGTACCGCCTCCCCATAAATACTTGACCACTATAGATGATTTGGTCAAGTCCGCCCAACAAAAAGGGTACATCCGTCCTATTAGTAGTCCCCATTCGAGCCCTCTGCTCGTTATTCCAAAGAAGAATTCCTCAACTCCAAGAATTGTTGCCGATTACAGGCACATTAACGCATATACGCCTTGTATCAACGACATCCTCTCTACGCTGGGAAAATCCAAAATTTTCAGCAGTCTCGATCTTCTCGACGCTTACCATTGTCTGGAAATCGAGGAAGAGACACAACCGGTGCTAGCCTTCCGCACTCCTCGAGATCAGTATGCACCAACAAGACTCAATTTTGATTTGTCCAATGCACCAACCGTCTTCGCAAGAGCGATGGAAATGGTGTTCTCTCACATCCCAGGTGACGCGTGCAGAGTCTTCTTGGACGCGATGTCTTAATACTTGGTGAAACATTAAAAGAACATTTTGGTAACTTAGAAAAGGTTTTCCAATCTTTTTGAAGGAATAAGATGAAAATCAAACTTGCTAAATGTAAGTTTCTCCGGAACAGTCTCCTTTTTCTGGGTTTTAAAATTTCCCAAGACGGAATCTCACCTGACCTCATAAAACTACAGACTCTTTCTGCATTCAAACACTCGACTAACGTAGCAGAAACTAGGTTTTTACTAGGTTTGATAAACTACTTTAATCATTTGATAGACTCCTACTCAGTCCTTGCCAAGCCTATAACAAAACTACTACAAAAGAATGCAACAATTTTCTGGGGACCCGAGCAACAAAGAGCTTTTCTTACCTTAAAATATGTTATTACTCAAACCCCAATTAAGATTCAATGATTACTCCAAGGAATTCTATATCAACACTGATGCCTCTAACCTAGGGCTCGGTGCTGTACTATACCAATTAGACGAGAATGGCAAATAGAAGCCATTATCCTTTATTTTCAGAGCACTAAACAAATCCGAGGGTAATTAAAAAACTATTGAACAAGAAGCATTGGCAATAGTCTTTGCATTGCAAAAATTCAATAATACGGTGTTCGGTTATCCGCTTACAATCATCACGGATAACCAACCGTTAATTCATCTCATACGCCATAAGCAACTTACCGGACGTTTAGAAAGATGGAATTTATTCATAGCACATTTTAATCCAACAATTATTTACAAACAAGGCAAACTAAACATTATTCCTGACTATTTAAGTAGAAATCCTCTTACCTTCTCTTATTCTTTTGCACAAAATACCGTACTCCTTACTGGAACTATCTCTTTGACAAAAGAAAATACAGTAAATGATCAAAAGATATGTAAACGTCTTAAAACTCTCTATGAATATGCAAAACCCATAATTTCTCACAACAAACCACTTTCAGAACAAGACACTCTTGCTGACACTTACCCCCATGTTTTAATCGATGATATTTTACATTATGCAACCCAATCTGGACGTTTCCTTATCCAAGTCACAGATACATTAATCAACTCCGTCATCGAACACTCCCATGCCTCCCTATCAGCGGGACACTGCGAAACGCAGAGAACCAAATTTCAAATTCGAGAAAGATACATTTTCCCCAAATTTCACAAACTTACTTGTGAATATTGTACTATATGTCCCTCCTGCCAAAATATTAAACGAATTACTCCAAAAAAATGCCCCATAAAAGCATACCCCACCTCCTATGAACCTTTTCTAGAGTCCACCTAGACATTTTAGGACCTTTACCACAATGCAAAATTACACAATGTAAATACATCCTTTGCACAAAAGACTCTCTTACTAGGTATGTTGAATTTGTCCCCCTAAGACAACATACTTCCAAAGACATTGCACAGGCTATTCTAGAAAAAATAATCTGTCGACATTCTACTCAAGAGGTAATCATTTCCGATCGGTCACCGGAGCTGACCTCTCAGCTTTTTAAAGACATATGCGCCCAATGGCGTATTAAGGCAGTAAACATAGTTGTGCGACACGCCCAGAGTAATGCACTAGTTAAAATAGAAAATCATAAGATAAGCAATTATCTACGACACTATGTTAATACCAGTCATAACGACTGGGGTCCATACATCCCATTCACACAAACTGCTATAAACTCAACCTACCACTCTGCCATTGGTAACTCGCCACATTTTCTACTTTACACTTACAATAAAAGACTCCCTTGGGATCTCCCCTTTTACTTCTACACAACCACACCGTAAACACATAAATGACTATGTTGATGAAATAGCCGAGCGAGCCCACTTAATTAGGGACCAAGCTCGAGAACACTTACAAGCAAAACAGAAAAGCAAATCCTAAAATAACTACCAAAATCTTGTATTATCCAAATAAAAATAGGCGATTTAGTTCACATCTTGAACTTCCTAAAGCCTGAACAATCTCCCAAACTTGCCCAAAAATGAACAGGTCCTTAAAGAACCCAACAGTTTGTCCCTCATAACAAACTGTTACTCCAATGTCTCGACTCTTCGAAATCTTTCATTGTCCACAGGGATAATGCAAAAATATCGAAAGTTACAGACAATTTCCAACCTCTTTCCCAAACACAACCTTATCGTGACCTACATACAAAAGCAAGACCACCTCCAAAACAAATACAACAAATTACAATTTCCCAACAAATAATACGAAACATACCACATAATATACACGCCCCACCAAACACAATATTCCCAACACAAACCCAACAACGACCATAAAGCCAACAACCAACTATACCAACAACTCTCTTACACATTCCTTCACTCCACAGACAAAATTTACAACAAAGACAGTTGTTCCCAAAGGAAAAAACTGCATCACCAGAAACAATTTCCTACACACCAACATCACCACCGCATTCTCCAACAAAATATAGACCCCATTTGCTACAAAGACAACAAATACCACCGGAAGAACCCACTTCTCATGAAACCTCCTCCCATGTACATATAAAATCTCCTACAAGTAATTTCCAAATCTTACCATCCCCTCCAAAATTACCCCATGCACAAAGACTTACATCACCACCACCACCACTCCTTCCTAGATTTTCCTTAGATGACCCTCCAACCTTACCTCCCAGACCTTCTCAAGAAACAGTCCAACCACAACCCACTCCTTTTGCTGAAATATCTCCCCCCACCCCTTCATACGCCAGGATGAATGATCCATCCTACAGACCTTCCTTATCATTCCGAAACCCTGATATCCTACACCCCATGCAGTTACAAAACAGGCAACAACCTGCGACTATTATGAGAGGACAGAGAGAATATCTTTTGCCTCCTAGGCAAACATTTCCTGCCGGTAGAGGTCATCCACCTCTAAGACCTCCCCCAGCAACATGAAATTTTCTTCCCTTTTCTCTCCCCCTGGGGAACATCACACATTTAAAAACATATGTGAAACATAATAACACCTTTGAAACAAACACCTCAAAGACATTATTTTAAAGAAACTATCTCCAACATTTCTAAAGATGTAAATTAAAATTAAGACCAGAAAATTTTTAAAGACAAAGAAACATTAAGACTTTACGTACTAGTCAAATTATATCTTAAATATTAACAACATAATCAAGTTCATTTTTTAAAAAAAATTTATATCATAAATATTAACAAAATAATCAAGTTTATTTTTCATTTTTATTATATCTTAAATAATAACAATATAATCAAGTTCAATATTTTCATTTATTTTATAACTTAAATACTAACAACATAATCATCCCAAAACGGAATTTATCATAACATAACCTTTGAAAATACATTCCCAAATCTTACAATTCTCACATCCATTCTACATTTTAAATCAACACTATCTACTTATCCAAATTTAGAATCCATTTACACCAATTCCAGTACTGGTAAACCTAAATAAAAAAT
>JABUQX010005391.1:0-2500 GCA_015478945.1 Trachelipus rathkii | reverse complement strand
ATGTGAAACAGTGGCAGCAATGTGCTTTGACACAACTGCTGCAAACACAGGACGTCGAAGTGGTGCATGTGTTTTATTGGAACAGATACTTGGCAGGGGTTTGCTGTATCTTGCTTGCCGTCATCATATAATGGAACTTGTTTTATCAGCAGCTTTTCAATCGACCATGGGAGAAAGCTCGGGGCCTGAAGTTTTGCTTTTCAAGCGATTTCAAGCCCGATGGGAATCCTTTAATTCTACATCTTTTGAGCCAGGAATTGCAGAAGTTAGTGTCTGTGCAGTGATTCCAGATGATGTTCGACAACAAACACTGAAGTTTGCAACCAATCAATTGCAGAACATACAACCTCGTGATGATTACCTTGAGCTTCTGGAGCTTTCAATTTTGTTTCTTGGAGATGCTCCACCTGGTGGTGTAAAATTCAGGGCCCCAGGACCGGTGCATCATGCACGTTGGATGAGTAAACTCCTGTATGCTTTCAAAATTTATATGTTTCGGAAACAGTTCAAACTCACAGCTGAGGAAGAGAAGGGTCTCAAGGAGCTATGCATTTTTGGAATTCTAGTATATATTGAGGCATGGTTTACTGCCCCAGTTGCACAAGAAGCTCCTCGACGTGATTTGCTTTTAACAAAGTCCCTGCTTCAGCTACCCAATGCAGAAATTTCCAAAGCTACATCAAACAAACTGTTAAAGCATTTCTGGTATTTGTCTGAGGAGCTAGTGGCCCTCAGTTTCTTTGATGATGCTGTACCTCCTGAAGTAAAGCAGCGCATGGTTGGCAAGCTTCAAGATGAAGATGATGAGGAGGAACCTCTGAAAAGACCTGAGTATCAGGCTTCTTTCATAAAAGATAAAAACCTGGAAGATTTCGTTACTCCGAAGACAATGAAATTCTTCAATAAGCTTCGACTGGACACCAGCTTTCTAAATGAAGATCCACGTGTTTGGTATAGAATAGAGGGTTTCCAATCCGCTCAAACAATAGTAAAGAGCTTGAGAGTTATTAATGATAATGCAGAACGTGCAGTTGCACTTATAAAGTCGTATAACCGACTCTTGACGAAAGATGAAGAGCAACTACAATTCCTATTGCAAGTAGTCACTGAGCATCAACGTGTCTACCCAGATGTTCGTAAAGGAACCCTCATTCAACCCAGGCAACAATGAACAGAGTAGCATCTGTGAAACCCCTGCTTTGAGCAGCTAATACCCGTTTGGGGGGGACCTGGAGCTGAGTGACAAAAATCACTTTCTTAAATACCAATATAATAATGTTATATAGAGATGAGAATTTGCACCTCTCTGGACTACCTCTAAATATTAATCAAAATGCAAAAAATTTATACAGCAGTGTTTCTGAGACAGTTGGATCCATTTTATGGGGTGAGAGCTATAAAAAATATTTTTTTATATTTAACGCCAAATATGGGAAAGGCTAAATTTATATATATATATATATATACTATATATATATATATATATATATATATATATATATATATATATATATATATATATATATATATATATATATATATATATATATATATATATATATATATATATATATATATATATATATATATATATATATATATATATATATGAGCAAATCGTACTTTGTTATTGTTTTTAAAAATTTATTTTTCTTCTTCAAGTGAAATATTGACAATTTCTTTTATATAAAAACTGTCTAGGTTAGGTTTAGTTGGGGGTCAAGCACGATATATCTTGGTTAGGTTTAGGGGGGCCACCACGATCCATCCAGGATAGGTCGTACCGTTTATAGTTTTAAGTTTAGGTTAGGATAAGTGTGGTTAGGTAGACACCGATTTATGTTTATATATATTATATATATATATATATATATATATATATATATATATATATATATATATATATATATTATAAGATATATATATATATATATATATATATATATATATATATATATATATATATATATATATATATATATATATATATATTTCACCCGTTTCGCATACCGGCTTGAAACTTCAAATATATATATATATATATATATATATATATATATATATATATATATATATATATATATATATATATATATATATATATATATATATATATATATATATATATATATATATATATATATATATTTAAATATATATATATATATATATATATATATATATATATATATATATATATATATATATATATATATATATATATTTATATATATATATATATATATATATATAAAGAAGAAATATATATATATATATATATATATATATATATATATATATATATATATATATATATTTCTATACATAGATTTTATTATATATATTTATATATTTATTTATCTATATATATATATATATATATATATATATATATATATATATATATATATATATGAAGCGGCGCACGATAACGTGAAAGCGTTTCACGATAAATGCGAAACGGTTAAACACCCATCTTGAAACTGAACGAAGTACAATG
>JABUQX010005390.1:75000-82500 GCA_015478945.1 Trachelipus rathkii | reverse complement strand
GCGGTTCGGGATTTAGTGTTTAATAAATAATATCAATAACGATATATATTATCAAACACAAGCCACTCAATTACAACCAAACTCAAAAACTAAAAGTATGTACTAACTAAGAATTTATAATTCAGAACTCACATTTGTTATTTCAGACCTACTAATAATATACAAAATACAAACACACCAATTAAATCTATACTCGCAATTACAAAATTGTTTTGAGCACACTGATGTAGTCATGACAAGAGAAATAACACATCACAAGCGACCCACAATGAATTTGACACGCACCAACACACAAATAAGACATGGCTAATTTAACCACACACACCAAAACAAAAATTGTAAAGCAAAACACAGTTCTCTAAAGCGCAAACCTGTGCGGGTGCGGCCGTCACTCAGTTCCTAACAAGAAATATTCTGTTAAAGATATACGAACGTCATCGGTGCTGATGCAGTTACGTCTTATACAGTGAAAATTCACACCTAAAAAATTCTGAATTATACGATACATGTAAGTAGGAGTTTTTTAATGATGAAATTCTGTGTTGCATATATTATGCCAGTCAGTGCCTTAGTATTTTGTTCATATTGTTATATGTGACGATGAGTCCAAAGAGAACTAAATTACAGTCAGAGTCAAAAGTATACTTCCATATTATGATACTTACATAATAGAAGTAAAAATAAAATTTAAGAGTATATAATATATATAATAGAAGTAATAGTATATAATAATATAGATTTATATAAATTATGAATTATTAAGATAGTAATATTATAATATAGTATATTATAATATATATAGTAATAGTAACAGATGATATTAATAATATATAATTTATATAATTATATATAATATATAATATATATATATAATATTATGAATATATATATATATATATATATTATATTTATATATAAATAATATAAGATATAATAATATATAAATATTAGATATATATATATATAATATAATAATAGTAATAGAGAGTAATGTCAAGATATATAATAAAGGTAAACTAGTTAAGTATATAAACTAATAGACCTCTCTATGACTAATAGCTTACTACAGGTAAACATAATAATTATATAGATAGGAATCAATCACTATACGGTATAATAGGTTCAGAATGAGGAATGAGTGAATAAGTGATAATACGTGGGATGAGGTGTTATATGTATAAAGAAGTACCCCCATAGGGCTACGAGCCGGTATGGGGAACAAGGTAGGTGAATAGGTAATATATACTACCCGGAGGGAGGCTAGATACACTCATACATCAATGACAACAAGGTAACTATCAAAATAGACGCGAAACCAGCCCGGTATAGTGGATATATGAGTATTACTGTATAATAATACAGTTGGAGCATCACGACTCTACGAGCAGCAGCCCCTATGCAAGGGGAAGACAAAAACCACCTCCGCCAGCCCGCAGTGTGCGGTTTCCATGTTGTACTCCGAGGTGAATTTATTAACGAACCATAGGTAGAGAGTAAAGCCAAATGTATTCCCAAGCATAGAAAACAACTACGATGCTTTCGATCAAACCATAGAAGATAAGAATATAGCAATAAATGTTCTATTGTTTATAATTTTATGACACTTTTGTATTGTATAAATGCATATTAGAGACTCTCAAGACCCAATAAAATGCTGTAGTAAGTATCCTCCAAGCATCAATGAAATGATCGTATGTTTTACACAATGTCAGAGGTGCTATGGGGTTGTGCTTCCGTATCCTCAAGGCCACAGACCTGAACAGGTCGCTCTAAGCAGTAGCATCAGTATAGTAAGAACTCCACCTCTCTTTCCGCATAGTTAATATATTTCTGTATAATCCGCCTTGCCGTCCATCGTTCTGTGAGAGTCACTCATACATGCTCATTGAGATGTCTGGTAATATACGCGTTACCATTAATAGAAGATGATTGTTTAAGCAAAGCTTCCAATGGTTCCTTGCCGGTTCCGTGTATCTAAGTTAAGACCATACAGAGGATGGTTAAGTAATATGAGACACAGGATTTAGATGTTCCCTCTTCCATCAGCATAAATAGTCTGGAGCCCTATTGTCCACGTCCTGAGACCAAAAAAAGGTTGCATTGATAAATGGTGTAATAATATTTATCTTAATACATAATTATAGGGTGGATGCATTGTTTTACACAAAGTTATCCAAATAGAATTTTGGAATCGTTGCCCTCAATATACTAAAGGCCAAGAAATCTAAGAGGTCTGAAAATAAGGAGGAACAGCAAATACAAATAGATGAAATTTATATATTAGAATTAATACCTCTTATCCCTATTAGAGATATGCAATTGAGCGTACAATAGACCGCACAAAATATGATAAAGTATTGTTAACTGTGAAGTAAAATATGGGCGACCCATCATAGATGACCTGCTACTAATGTTTTAGCACTAGTTCCAAATGTATTCTTGGATTGTGGGTACCAAGTTATAGAAAAAAATCTGCATTACCGAACAATATAAGAGGACGAAGTTAAAGAAATGACCTATATATGAGCATCTATTACTGAGTTAACTTAAGTCTTAGTCAAATCCAAATAGAATAACAAAATGCAATCAATGCAAATCACAAATACATATAATAGGCCTATTGAAATCAATAGTAACTTATACTAATACACAAGAAAGGTCATACGTAACTAAAATAAAAAAAATTAAAGTTAGCAATATAGTCATGTCATAACTAACCACTGAACTATAAAAAGCTAATATGAGTCTTAACATGCTACAATTAACCTAAATAACTTATCTGTATAAGCTAAACCGGCATAAATGATATGGATCAGCCAAAATTAATATCACATAATATGTATCCAAAAACGATACCAGAAATTGGACCTCGTGGAAGTTAATATAACAATAAAATCAATGAGAATCAACGATTTCTTAAGTGTTATGACAATCTCTTCGTGTTCAGTTCCTAGTAATATGAATATTACGTTATTTCCCAGATTACAAACTTTTAAAATTTTCATTTTTTCTAGGTGTGCATTCTCACACTCAACTATCTCCTGTGGCAAACCATTCCAAAAAAATTAACAACCCTATTTACTAAAGAATGCTTTCTTATATCAAGATGATATGCTTTCTTCTTAATTTCTTATTGTGCCCCTGTCTACGTTCGTGGATCTCTACTATGCAACTCACGACATTCTATTGTGTCATTCAATCTTATTAAATATAGTATCGCGACCAACAATATGTTTTTTAGACTCCTCAACCTCTCCTCACATATGCTTGTTACCCTCTAAACCAAAATCATCCTTGTTGTCTCAATCGTTGCACCATCTCCATAGAATTCTATACTCTCTCCTTAAATTAAGCGACACAACTTGTGCGAGTCCCTGTAACTCTCTTCTATAGTACATGATCTAAAAAGCTATAATATACAATTTATTTAATCAACTTTCCCCTGATTTGTAATTTTGATGACCTGACATTGGGGTATTATACATAGCACCTTATTAGCTTATTCGTGAATCAGCTTCCACTATTGCATTAGCTAGCGTTTCAAATTCAAGACCTTACTGTAAAGCACAACTCATTACTCATACGATAAAATAGTGACGTAATTCAAAATTAATATTCCCAATTACTTCGTCCCCACCCAATTAAGTTGAGAACATCAAGATTATTTTGTGAATCACTTCTAATATTATCACCAATCACTATTCCCTTACTTGAGATACCAAACTGTAACACCTATTTGGCATTTTCATAAACTGGCAAACTACAAGATGAACGATATCTAAATGTAGTATATCGCTCGGTGCATGCCATAATATCATTGACCCATATAATACTATGAAAAGAAAACAATAGATGACACTCACTCAGAACAACATAGAGCCACTGTGAAGACACACAATCTTCCACTTACTTTTACTCTTATGATAGATCTTTATATCCATTTAGTCCTGTAACACACTAGTCAAGTGTCTACTTCTCAAGACAGACCAAGTTATTACCACTGCTGCCCCTTATAATACCACACTTGAAAATTAAGCGAACATCATTCCTCAGCTTATGGTAGATAAAAACTATTTACTCTCGAAAAAGTGTTGACTGAAGTCTAAATATATAATATCGTAAGCAGTCATGTGAGGTGTAAATGTAATGATTCCTCCATGCCATTACAAAATTTCTAATAATCAAAATGCAAGTGTTTTGGATTGACGAGTGATCCTTACTCCACTATTAGTACCGTCTAAACTGATCCAATGACGTAGAGTTCAATAACAAATTTCATCATTGCCAATTAATTCATAAAACCAAAGTATTCATTTGAATATGTTCAATACTATTGCCGAATTAATTTTTTTTACATATTTCCTTGGCACCTTTCACGACTATAGGACTTTCCGAATCCAGCTCCAACTTCAGCACTTGACGATTAAGATTCTAGGAATCCATATTGGGTTATATATCTTATATTTGCATCAAATTTTCTTCCTGATCATACCCTTTCTTTATACACATATGACGAGAACAAATCCATTTTATTCTAGTCTTTCTCGAGTCGTTTCTGGCACTGATTCACCAAACTGTCTAACACTCAAAACCGAGAATGCACTGCTGAGACAAATATTTAACGTGAACCGTTATATAAGAGAAGAGATCAAATACAGTTGTCCATGTGTTAGGACTTAGATGAGATTGTATTACACTACCCTCCTTAGAATTCTGTAGAACGCATATTTTAAGTAACTTATTTCCTAAGACCGACTTGTGATCAAGATCAAGATTACTAAGGGCCATTCGTCGGAGAAGAATTTAATTCCTTGTCTCATTTCAATTCTAGGTCACTTACTCTGCCGATAAGTCTGGGCCCATTAAGTTATAGGTCTCGAGTTACATGCACCCATCAGAACAACTATTAATCCTCCCAGACCCAACTTATTATCCAAATCGTCTCTACCTTGCACATAGTTAAAAACAATTTTTAACGACAAGAATAAATATAATAATATCATTAAAAATATATAGTACTTGTTAACCAACAACACTTTTATTGTATCGTCGAGAAACTCATTCTAAAATTCTTCATCAATTCTCTGGAAATTGGAGCCAATTATTGTACCCTATTCTATACTTTAATAAAAAACTTATAAAGCTAAAAAATAATCTTATGAGGTCATATTTACTATTCCTCGCTAATTAAATTATATTTAACTGACTCTCTTCTTTTTGCCATATAACTTAATTGAACTAGGTATAAGGTTCATATTTTTCTATATTTTTCTGTAATTTATCGAAATCGACTCTACCTAATTACTACCATTTAGAATAGTTGTATTTAAAAACATTATTAACACTTGTTCACTTTGTATTCTCTCTCTTATCTCTCTATTCCACCCAACAGGTTTTCTCTTCGCCACGCCTAATGTGAGGTAATTAACTTTTATACATACCGGATCTGTAAATATATCATAAAATTCTTTAGAATTTCTCGCATGATAAAACAGTTTTGATTATTTAAAATATCATCTTAGTAATATATAAAAAGTCCCAGTTCATATATTAACTAGCATTGATCTCTCTAAATTATTTAGGTTTAACAATCGCCATTTTCGGAATTAATCTTTAAGATCTATTTTCTATTATTTTAAATCTTGCTTAATTATGGTTAGGACTCCAGATATCACATTCATGTATAAATCTAATCTAGTAGGTGTCAAAACTCATTTACCGTGGAGATGCCACATCTGACTACATAAAACGATGTCACTCGTGGGCTCGCAATATAATAATATATAATATATATATATATATATTATATATATTATATATATAATATATATATATATATATATATATATATATTATATATTAATATATTATATAATATATATATTAATTATAATATATATTAATATTAATTATATATATATATATATAATATAATATATATATATATATATTATATATTAATTACGAAGTAGGTCAGTAATTATACCTAAGGTTATAGGGGGGGTACAATATGGAGTGGGGCCATGCTCACTACGAAAATTTTTATAGACACTATAAGTCAATTTATTTATAATGATATTCATATCCGTTATAAAAAGTTTACAGCAGTTTAAAATAAATTTATTATATATATAATAATATTAATATATATAATTATATATATAATAGATATATATATAATAATATATATTATAATTAATATATATATATATATATTATATTAATTAATATTAATATATAATTATTATATATATGATACTATATTAATTAATATTAATTACTATATTATATTAATATATATATTAATATATATATAATATATATAATAATTAATATATATATATTAATTAATTATAATAAGATATAATGAGAAATACCGAAATTGTGGCCGTTATTCCAGGATGGCTTTTTTCTCCGGGGCCGCGGGCGAGAAGAAAAAAAATCGATAATCCTTTGATATATATATAATATATATATATATTATAATATATATCATTATATATGTATATATATAGTAATATAGGTAATTAATACTATATATCGACCACTGTATATATAGATATATATTAATATAATATATTAATATATTAATTATATATATATATATATATTATAACTATATAATATTAAGAATAATTTTAAGACTATAACTGAATACTTTGTTAATAAACGGTATATTGATACTTAAAAATGACTTTAATCACTTAAAATTTCGGGGGCCATGGCCCCCTGGCCCCCCCCCTGGATACGCCACTGGTATATATATATATATATATAATATATATATATATATATATATATAATATATATATATATATAATATATATATATATATATATATATATTACAATATATGAATATATATATTATATATATATAATATATATATATATATATATATATATATATATATTATATATATAGATATTATATTATAATATATATTTATATATATATAGTATATAAATATATATATATAATGATATAGTATATATATATATGATATATATATATATATATATATATTATATATAATATATATTATATAATATTATATATATATAATAATATGATATATATATATATATATCGCAATTAATTGATTAATAATTTGATAAAGTTCAAAAATAAATTATCTTGAATTTTTAAATTGTCATGGGCTGGGCCGCCTGGGAAAGTTTGATGGGCCGCGTGTTTGACACTCCTGAATTTATTCTTAATTATATTATGGTAGCTACATTCCTAAATTCTCCCAATTGTAACCTCAGTCTTCACCATACTCTTATCGTTAGTTAATATTGTCTAACAGCAGTTGCATCTCGATTCTTGCCAGGTTCATGCGAACCAACTGGGTCAAAAGATGGTTCTAGTTTACAATTTATAATATAGGAATTTACTATGATTCCATATTAGACAAGGAATCCCATTGAATGCCAGGAAAATTAAAATCACTCATTATGACTATAACTTTTCTTTATTGTGGCATGCTGTCTAATTCTT
>JABUQX010005390.1:20000-67500 GCA_015478945.1 Trachelipus rathkii | reverse complement strand
AATTTTTTTATCCTGGTTATTCACAATGAAGTTTATTGTCAGTATCATATAATAACAATATATGAAAAACAAAACCAAAAAAAAAAAAAAAAAAAAAAACATTTATCTGCGCCATAAAAAGGATAACGACCGATTTTAAATCTTTTGTAACTTCACACCAATTTTGATTAATAAGTTTCATTTATTTAATTTTTTTTTATCATTTAATATTTGTCTTCTTATCAGGTTAAAAGGTTATTATTTATTAATAACATTCTCTTAATAATGATAATGTTTCAGATTATTATTATTATTATTATTATTATTATTATTATTATTATTATTATTATTATTATTATTATTATTATTATTATTATTATTATTATTATTATTATTATTATTATTATTATTATTATTATTATTATTATTATTATTAAAGGAACTTGAAAGCGCACTAGTGTGGAAAATTGAGGTTTTAAGGTTTTTGGAGAAACACTGAGGTATATGGGTGGGAATGTCTGAAGTTGGAATGAGGTTTAGAGAACGTAGATGGTTGGGGGGAACTTGAAGATACTTAGGTTATGAAGGGTTTCAATTGTGGGGGAAGGGCTGAGGTATATGGGTTGAGATAGCTGAAGTAAGAATGGGGTTTAAAGTACATAGGGGGTTTGGGAGAACTTGTAGATAATGAGGTTTAGGAGAGTCTCAATTGTGGGGGAAAGGCTGAGGTATAGAGGTGGTGATGTCTTAAGTCGAAATGAGTTTTATTGAACAGTTTAAGCTTGGGGAAACTTGAATATACTGAGGTATAATAGAGTCTCAATTGTGGGGAAGTGCTGAGGTATAGGGGTGGGGATGTCTAAAGTTGGAATGAGTTTTCGAGAACATAATAGGTTTGAGGGAACTTGAAGATACTGAGGTCTATTTGAATCTCAAATGTGGGGGAAGGACTGATGTATATAGGTTGGGATGTCTGAAGTTGGAATGGGGTTTAGAGAACATATAGGGTTTGGGTAGCTCGGAGATATTGATTTGTGGGGGAGTCTCAATTGTAAGGGAAAGGGCTGATGTATGTAGGTGGGATGTCTGGAGTTGGAATGGGTTTTAGAGAACATATGGGGTTTGGGGGCGTTTTTAAATATTTAGGTTTAGGGGAGTTTGAATTGTGGGGGAAGGGCTGATGTATATAGGTTGGAATGTCTAGAGTTGGAATTGTGTTCGTAGAGAACATATGGAGCCTATCGTGGAGATTTGTAGCCTATTACGTTTTCTGCGAATAAAGATAAAAATTAGAATTAATTCAAAATTAGTAGATAAATTAAGATCAAATATTTTTGTCACGTTTAAATGATCTCATGTCAATAGTGAGTATATAATCAGTTACTATATTTACAGCAAGATTATATATTTAAATTATGAACTTGTGATATATATATTTCTACTCAGTAATTAAGTGAATAAATAGAGAATAATATGTGATTGTGATTTATTATCAAAGCACCAGTCAAAAAATACCGGAACTTTTAACCAAACTTTATTACTATATAGTGCATATAAATATACATAGGTATAAGATGAATTACTAAAGACTTGCTTGACATTAGTATATAGCATATATTTATAATAATATATATGATAAAATAGTATATATACATGAGAGCATACTAGGGTATATAATAGAGACTTCATATTATAGGTACTCTAAATATATATGAGAGATTATAAACTCACCTACATATTGATACGTAGTAAAAAATATATACCTATACTATATATATTAAACAAGTTAGATGATAAATTCTCACGTTACTAGTAATATAATATTTATACTATAAATATCATTTGCAGCTAAATACTTCACCTCAGGGTGATATAGGATATTATTTATATTATTTATCACTATTTCAGAGCTGTTGGGGAAATTTCTATATTAAGATGTAGATATTATATATACTAAATTATTAATAATAAGGGGCGTTAACGAAGGGGTAGTGATTAGTAGACTATTTTTTACAATAATTATGAATCTTATGTTAATATTCTTTTAAACTAGCTAAATTAAACATGTTATATCTGTTCCGGTATATAATGTACTAACAGTAAAAAAAAATCCAATACTTACACCTCTACATAAATTCTGGGATAGGAGAATACCATATAAGATAATTAATTAATATATTTATAATTAATAATATTAATATATATATATATTAGTTAATTATATATATATATATATTATAATATAATACAATATATTATTATAATATATTATATGATATATTAAATATATAATATATATATTAATATATATACTAATATAATTATTATATTAATATAATATATATATATATATATAATCACATATATATATATAATATGTTAATATATATATATATTATAGTATATATAATATATATATGTTATTAATATATACATATATATTATATTATATAATTATAATATATATATATATCATATAATAATATATATATATAATATATATTAATAATATATATATATATAATATTAATAATTAATAATAATATATATATATAAATATAATATAATTCAATAATATATATTAAATATATATATAATTATATATTATATATATATTATATATATATATATACATATATTATATATTATATATCATATTTATATATATATATAATATATGATTATATATACGGTTATATATATAATAGTTATATATATTAATATACTATAATATTAATTATGTATATATATTATATTATATATTATTAATAATATATATAATAATAATATTATATTATTATATTTATATATATTAATATAGTATATTATATACTATATGAGGGGCACGGGGATATTAAAGAACTACTGAACTAATCTATATATGATTAACCCTTTTTAATGACCATGTTACATAAGTTAATGAAACGATTCTTTTAAATTTTACTAAATTGAGGACGAATAGACAAACTAGTAATATTTATCACTATTATATACTTGATACCTAAATAGATTTTATAATATATTACCGTTAACCTTTTGGTTAATGAATTCTTCAGTCCATCTCCTTAATAGAACTTGAAGAAGGTATTATTAACATTGTTAATTAACGAATTATGATGTAGCTTATCGTAAAATATGTGATGATGATCTTTACCTTACTTATAGTTCTGAGCCGAAGTGACAGGTCCCAGTGAACTGATTATTTTACAGAACCCAGCTTCAGTGTATTAAGCGACCTATGAATACGACGGTATTTAGTATTGTAACAAGGTTATGAAAATTATTAGAACAATATTTTACGATTAGAATTTATTCTTCAAATTTGACTTGGTGGTAGGGAGCAGGACGTGATTTATTAAATATTAGCATCAGCAAGGTATCTATGAATACAATCCAAAAATAAACCAATATTTTATTCAAGTAAATTAAACAAATATGTCAGTCCACTAGGTAATATAACGTAATACACTAATAGGATTCTGATTGTTTTGTTATAATTACAATCTCCATACGACACAATTCAATATCTCCAATATTATGACCGTTGTGCAACTATCATGAGATTATTTCAAGTGTATTATACCCTAAGTTACTCATGTAGTGCGGAACAGCGAGAGTAGAGGTAATCTTTCGGTGTCTTAATTATGGAAATCCCTTGAATTTATATTGTTACGTGATTGAATCCAACACTGTACTCATTCAATATACTGATGAGAATGATGACAAAAAGATAAGACTCTGCATGCACTGAGAGGATATAATATCTTAATATTTATCTATTGAGGAAAGGTGTATGAGACGTAACTAAAGCATGGTGTATGTCAAAGTATCGTGAATTACCTCAGGACATACTATAATAATACAATATTACTAAAGTATAAGAGCAATCTTTATTTAATATAATTATGTACTAGTGAGTGTAAAAAACTCATTATTACAGAGAGCTTTTTATCATTGAGAAAAAGAAATAAGTAATAAAAAATTATATAAGATAGACGACGTATATCAACATTTGTTGTTAATTATTATTAGTAGATTAAGTTGTTTAAATATTGTTCTCGTAAACGGCTGTATGTTTTTTTCATGACTTCTCTGTACAGTCGAGAGGGTAATACACTTAGTAATATGTGACATTTAATAGATGAGTATATTATTTAATATTTTGTAGGCTGGCTGATACGAAGTAAGCCTCACTTTCGGGACTTCATCCTACTCATCACCATAAAAGGTTAATTGGTGTAAATTACAACACCTACGAATTATCTGTAAAATAGGCTCCTATAGAACGTAAGTTAATCATCAATCCGTGTATTATTCTAAATAAATATTGGTGGAATTAGGTGCTAGACGAGAGGTTATACCTAATTAATTCACGAAATAAATACTTAATAAGCAAAAATACTATGAATTATCTTTATTGAACATGATCTAATGCATACTCCTATTTGATTGACAAAAACAATTTATTTTATGTGAGAAGTAGAGCAATAGGTTACGACCATTGATGTTAAGCTAACACGTTAATATACTCACGAGTTATAAGTACGCTTGAAGTAGTATCCTGATATTATTGAAGATGCGTTGTCATGGTAGCACGTATAGATTCTTTTCATACAATCATTAAGATGAATAGATCATCTACTATAAATATTATATACTTATGGTAGTATTTAAGTAACATATATTAGAGAGTACTAAAGAAATGTTGTGATTATATTACATTATAAAGTGATACTAAATACTTAATTGAGTCAATAATGTATCAAGCTTTAGATAAAATAATTCGACTATATGCTACCTGATGAGTATATTATATTATTAATACCATATAACTAATAGTTTATCAGTAATTTTTAACCTAATTAATTAAAATTTAGAATTATGAGGTCACAGTGTAGAAATGATTAATTATTTATATTTATATACCACCTTTCTTAAAAAATTGAGAAGTATCTCATTTTCGAGATATACAGTGAATTTCCTTTTCTGTCAATGAGTCTTGTTAGAATTATAATATATACAG
The DNA here is from genome assembly GCA_015478945.1 of Trachelipus rathkii. Classification (NCBI taxonomy): domain Eukaryota; kingdom Metazoa; phylum Arthropoda; class Malacostraca; order Isopoda; family Trachelipodidae; genus Trachelipus; species Trachelipus rathkii. Next base: position 62,498 of record JABUQX010005390.1, on the reverse strand, counting down.
TACTGCATCAAATTATAGATTAATCTAGCACATCACCATCGTTTGTCATAATGATACCTCAACACTGATTAATTAAATTATAAGTAAGCTAATACTATTAATTATATTAATATAATCTAGATAATATGCTTATTGTCAAGTTTATTGAACTTTAATGTGAACAACTTATAACAACTATCATATGATAAAGGTATTTTAATATTATGAGCCCTAAACCTATAATATATATATATTATGTATAATCACAATCAGCAAATAACAGAAGATTAGTCAGTGAGTATTGTACAGTATTTCAGTCTAGTATTGTCCAATATGTTAAATATTAAATATATTAATAGTATATTAATTAATCATACGGAAGTATAAATTATATAAATCGAGAAGTGCTACAATTTTAGTTATTGTCACCTTTATAGCCCAGATAGATAACATTAGTTTCTATTTTTTGAATAACTCATCCTATGAGTGATATTTTAGATTATATAACTACACTTTCTTGAGGTCAATGTATAATGATGTAACCGTCTAGGTAAATTATCTCATTTACTGTTTTATCAGATCACTATAGACTGAAAAATTTTAAGTAAGAACATTTATATCAAGAAATAGAAAATGAGTAAAGTTTATCACTTATTATATGAATGAAAGGCACAGGAATCTACCACAGAAAATTGCTGAGTAATTAATCTATGACTAAACACTATTATATCCAATCGCTACAATCTGAAATATATATTGCTATTTATTTACCTTATTCGTGATGACTACTTCTATTTTTTGTGAGAGAGCTTGAGCCCTAATGATAGAGTTTAATACTTTTGAGAAGTAACGGTATAGAAATATATATTTACTAAATATACACTTAATATCTATATGAAACTAACTCTACATTACGTAGTACAAGTATATTAACTAAAGTCCACTATTCAAATACATTGAATTAGGTAATAGCTAATTAATAATAATATGACTATAAATAATAAATACATCAAGAAACCTCAATTAACTTAATATACCATAATAACTAGGGTAGTATAAGCGTTTTCTATTACTTTATTATATTATATGCTCACGGCTAAAGCTAATCATTTTTTATTACCACTTTGACTTAATATAAAAATATATTTATAAGTATACTTAACTATTGTCGACATATAAAGATACATATATACACTAGATATATACCAAATAGCTATACTATAGTGTTCATTCATCTGTGAGCTAGAAAATATATATATGGTGAACTAACTTATAAAATCAATAGTTTAAATCATATATGTAACATCAAATGATAAGTAACTATTCTAAAAAAAGATATGAAACTACATATTACTACTTTCAGTAATAGTTAAGTATAGTCTCTATAGACTATACTCAAATCACTTATTTACTATCCACACTATAACTGATTATTATGAATAAATTATTCAGGGTGATAATCACTAGAATTTAATACTATATATTCGGATATTATCACATACCCCTAATTGATTCATATTCCGCAAAGTATTTACTTTTTACAATTAAGTAAAGTATGTCCCATAGAAACGAGGCAGGGTGAGTATAAAATATATTATAGGCTATAAGTAGAATTAAATACTCACTTTTGAGTACTAATGAATCTATATATAACTCGATATACATAGTAACTTGACTTACTTTCATTGTGATCGAGTACATATATTTATATTATAATATTATGAAAGTCCATTTAAAAGACTCAGATAATCTATTTATATATATTAAAGTACGTTATAGATAGAGTTAATAATATTAATAATACCTTATTATTATATATTAATTAATATATATATAATATATTAATAATATATATATATTATATTATATATATTAATATTATAATATTAAATATATATAATATTATAATTAATATACTATATATATATTATATAGTATATATATAAATAAAAACTTTTTCTTTCATACTAACTTTAGTATGCTGTTATTCTATTTTTATACCTCTCACTTCTATTCATTTAGATATTCTTGATGTCAATATATAACTAATATTAAGTAAATATATTCCATAGAAATAACTCAAAACATATGTGAATGATAAAGTAATACCGCACCCCCCAACTCAAAATATAACTAACGTGATGAGTGGCTCCTACATAATCGAAAGACTATTTATATAGAACGTTCGTCTACAAGAACAAGATGTACAGTAACAAAAAAATGTGAGCAACCGTAATCAAATATTAATATTGAGAGAAAGAGAAAAAAATATCATGATAAAGAGAGAGTAGTTAAAGAATATGTATAAGTGCAGTGAGTTAGTCAATTATGACAGGCCTCTAATACGAGCGTATAAGCAGAGCTTGAACAGCCACGATCCGAAATATATGATGGCAATCGAAAGTACACTGAGATAACTCTAAGCCATCCCACGAACACACTAATTATAACATAGCGACAAGAGAGTATTTTTCCTGTGATCATTCAGCGTGAAGAATATATATATTTTCTGGAGAATACCACTGCGAGTAGATATAACGTCCAGAGCGACCCATTAATGCGACGATCTGTAGATATCTTTGTTTTGTATATCTGTAGAAGTTGACAGTCAGAGCAAACTAAAAATAAGTTGGAATGCGATTAGAATCTTTCACCCACGGAATCTTCGAGTTACCTTAGATTAAAGTTGAATAACGACACAAACCTTTTCATGGTTGACGCAGTCAAACACGAGAGAGGTACGAGCTTTGTTTAGCGTGACGTGTTATATAGCGAGTCCTGTTTGCCTTATATTACGATCGAGGGAGATGGTCACAAGTTTGAGATTTATTCTATTAATCTTTATAAGAAATTATTCCGTGTATGCTACACATACTACACAAAGACACTAGACAATATACTCTATTTTTTTTTAAGGTTCATTCCAGAAATATTTCCCAAAAATCTATCTAAACAAGCATTAGAAGAGATTCACAATTTCTTTTCATATTGTACTAGTTTATCTCGTCTACACATCCTCGGAGATAGAGACAACACTCGTTGACAGAATTTGAATAGCACACAACCACATGATATACACTTGAAACCACGCGAGCGCGTATGTCCACAACTGTCAAGCAGTGAAAGTAGTTATTACTTATTAAATTTTCGCTACTGAACGTCTAATGCCTCGTGCGGATACCTCTTTGCGACCTTATAGTATTACGCGCTCAAATTGTAATTAGCTGCTTGGGTCTAGTGCCGAGGAACCTCATGGTGATCGCCATCCAAAGACGAGAGTCGTTAGAGAATTCAACAATGTAAATGCTCTGCATGGACATATCAAATCCGAGACATAAAGCACAGGTGGAGGGTATGTCGAGAAAAAACTATCGTTGCGGTTACCTCCGAAGTTGTAATAATAGTATCATACGGGTCAGACACGGAGCAATAAGTATACTGGTTAGTTAGCGCATAGGTCTCGCTGGGACGTACACTGACAGAAATTTATACTACATGCGTGAATGGGTTATTGTACGGATACATTGAAGATAGTACGTTGTGTTCTGTGAAACGTTATTCGCACAGACTTTCAGTAGCTGAACATAGATATTTTACCATAAGATTTTATTTATTATTAGCTCATTTTATTTTCAAATGACAAAAAGGATGTTACAGGCCCGTAAAAGGCATCATATCTATATACCCATGACCAATTCTCTATGAGCGCTATACTGTGAGTGAGCTATATACAGAATAACATTTATAATTAGTTATTTAAATTAGCATAATATATAGAAATGAATAAGTATAGATTGACCGCAGTAGCCCATGAATATTATTATATAATAACCACTGTTAAAATGTATTATATTTTATAGTTAGACTATATCTGCCACTTATACAATATATAGGTCTTTTGAATCTTTTGTGTAAATATTGCGACTTTACATAACTCTATACCTCAGTTCCTTTGAAAAATAGCTATGTCCGAGCAAATCCTAGTCTATGAATCTTGTTTACAGATAGTTTTATATAAAAACATTTCTTTTCACTATGACTAAAAATTATAGTTCTCAACACAACGGAAATGCCTCATTAGCATACTCATTAAATTTAAATGTCGTACCAAAAAAGTCTGATAAACCGATCTTCCCAATGATCTACTCTGCCAGAGAATGAGATTTGTGATGGTAGCTCTTGTGCGCTATGATCTAGTGCGCACAAGACAAGTTTTTCTCATCAATTTAAGACATACTGCATCACTCAAGAATTCTTTATAAGGACTCAAGCTCGCATAACAATCGTACAGAGGCTGCAAAAAAATGAAAATCGTGAGACGAGCATCTTACTTGAAGTGTGAGAGAGAGTGAGCGCGTGAAATATGATGAATCTCTACGACGACTATATCATTGCCTTTCTTGTTCAATTTTTATAAATTGTAGGAGCAATAGTTGTGTAAGTCAAATATATTTGTTACTTCCATCTAGTATATGTAGATAGTCTCATGTTAGCGCTCAATTTTATTTTTTAAAAAGAGGAGCAATGATAAATCGTGATTGCTGTAATAGGTTACACCAACATAGTGTCTGAACTCATTTATTCCGATCACTCGCCAAGAATGAACTTTTGAGAGTGTTTTGATATGAGCAAGTAGGGAAAATATAGCTCATTCAATTGTCTCATGAAAAACAGTGCTTACCTCGCAGCTATCACGGAGTTTTCTATCTATTTTGAAGATAGAGCGTTACCTGTGCGAGAATTAATTTGAGAATGTTCATGATTAAACAATTGAATTTTTTTTATGCCTACTATTCAGGTGTGACAAAGTCCAACCCCGATTTAAGCATTATTCGGTATTAAAACTATATTTTGACAGAGTTAATAAATTGTTAAATCTCGATTAAGCACGCACAACTCTCTCTAATCAGACACATACTATCTTTTTACTGTCTGTGAGATACTTCCCTAAAAGCTTTCCAAGGAAAAAGAAAAAGTATATTTAAACTTGCCAGAAAATCAGCTATAGCGGAGTATACGACTGTTTCGTTCGCGCAAAAGTATAAGCAGAACTTTCGAATTAACTTGATTTAGAAGAGAAACTTGCTCCTTTATAAGTATCTCTATGCACAATCTTTTCCTTCCTCGGACTCCGCGCGTCCCTAGTTTTCATCTGGCTATAATATTCTAGACAGAAAGATTATTGGTCTACACGAAATCTGATCACTCTATTATGAATGCGCAAAACGTGATTATATATAGGGTGATGATATATAATTCATCCGGATTTTATGCTCAAAAGACACGATTGCTCAACAATCCTTTTTAGGGCCCAGATCTTATAATTTCCCCTCCCTTCTCCACAATATCGACTTTGTTTAAACATATTATAAAATATCACATCACACCGCAAACTAGACCATATAAACATAGCATCGTGTTTCCTAGACTACACTATTTATTATTCGAGACGAAAGTGTTATCATGCCAATACAACGTTAATCCGTTTGAGAATAACAACTCGAAGGCTGCGACCATGAAAATAATGCCCAAGTAAAGGCACAAAGTTTGAGAATTACCATCAGGATAAATTATATTCTAAAGTAACAATAGATACGAATTAGACTCTTATCAATCCTCAGACTCTCGCAAATCCTACTTTTCAGAAAATTTACAAAAAATTAAAGAGAGGATGGATAGACACACTTTAGAACTCAACATAATGTAAAACATCACGTAGGCGAATCTTTTATTACTTTATCTGCGGATCAAGATATATTACAATCAGATCCTCAGCTTGCAGGATAAATTGTGAACATACTAGCTACCACTCAAGAATTATGTTTGCTGTCTATGTTGAGGGTGGCGAGTGGGTATGTGAAGTAAATACAGAGTATAAAGAACAAAGCGAAAAAAATTTAAACTGATCTCGTGTGGGTATATAAAACTGTAATCATTTTTAATAAATTATCTCTAGTAATGCGAGAACTTCCAATTGGAGTCGCACATTCTTAGACTCGTAAAGCTCAGAATTATACTTTGGAGCCATTGCATGAGGAAAATTGTCTTAAAATTTTTGTGTGCAACAAATATATGCAGCGGCAAAAAATGCTTTTTCATATAATTCCGCCAGTACTATTTTATGTGAAAAGGACAGAAACAAACAGACAGTCCGCGATAAAAACAACTTGAAGGTATAAAGAAATAGGCTTTGATTCAAAGTTTTTAAACTCTACCACTTATATCAACTCCGAAATATTCATAAAAAGTAAACAAACTATTAGTATGATTAGAACTAGAGCTTGTTGTTGTTGTTGTTGAAAAGCTTTTAAACAATAAAACTGTCCTTTATTTCAGAAGCCATTCCCAACGTTAATTCGGAAAGGGAAACTTTATAATCTCTCATCCTATCATAATTAATTAGTATGACAATATAGATTTAATACAATTTGTTAGGAGAGTAGTAGAATTGTAATAACTAGATAATCACTTGACCGTGATACCTCTGATCAAATAAGAAGGACACACATCACACAATATCTGTAAGGTATTCCTACATACGGAGATAAGGAGATTTGTGCATTAAAATTATACTTAACGTCTCTGTATCCTAGTGGGTTAGAAGAGTGGTTGAATATAATCAAAGCTAATGATGAAGTCTACTCTTTTTCAATTAATTTGAAAATATAATATCTCTCAGATGTTGTACTACTGGAGTAAAAAATTTACTAGAGATAATTAACTCGAAGATAATTGATATATACTATTCCGCTTCCTGCGAAAAATCTTAGAGCGATAATCTGCTATATGAGAAGATGAGTTATTTTGATGGATAATCCGCCGTTCTGATCAAGACAGAATGACATCTGCTACACATACACAGGCTTTTTCATATTATCTCACCTCAAATTATTTAATTTTGTTTTTATATATTTTATAAATTTTATAAGTGAAGGAATACTAATATTATAACAATATCTTCTACTAGGGCTTACTTTAATAGTATATAATATATATGATATATATAGGGTTCATATACTGAAAAATAGATGTTTCCGTTTCTGTGTTGATATTATTCATTTATTTATTATCAACATGAGCTCTCCTAGAAGGTGCGCTGTTAAATATGGGTGAGGGGATCACGCATGGCTTCCATGATGACTTTGTCAGCAACGCCTAAATTCGTTCAAAGAGTGACCTAATATCTGTTCTGGATGTAGTATGTAAGATGTATATAAGGATAATGTCACTCATTAGCACAAAAATGTTTTCTGAGGTTAGAAACAGACGAGTCCTCGTAGAAGATGAAATATCTACTAAACTGAGACAATTTAAGCACGAATTTTAGTTAGACAATGTGTGGAGACACGCGTTTTACATAAAGAGAATGTAAGAACTTTAAGCGAAGAGCTTCAAAATAAAAGGTCGAATATATTGACAAGAGCAGCAATAATCGTGTCACTGCAAAAAATAACAATACGCAGCAAGAAATGCCCTAATACCATAGAGCATTAAAAAGGACGCTCGACAGCATACCGAATCCCGTACAAATCTCTATCTTTGCTTCTCCAGGATTTTGAAACCAACAGTTTGAATTTATAGTAGGAAAAAGGTCAGATCTCGAGAGAAATAGAGCACTATAAATATACCCAAATAACACTCTACAATAATGAGAGTAAATTTCGCTTGCTCAAGATGGTAGTTCTTTTAACGTTCAAGGGCCAACACGGCGATATTCAAATTGAGTCTGGCTAAAAGAGTATATTTATCTTTATTAGCTGACAATGCAATTATAGATCACTTTATCAGGAGTAAGATTTAGATTAATAAAAGTAATATATATATATATATATATAATATAATATACTATATTCTTAACTCTGTCATAATGTGAAATTATCATATATTAAAATGCATTTGATGAAGAATATAATATATTATAATATTAATATTAAGTAATATTTAAAAACTATTAATAGTCAAATAATATAAATTCATAAGCTTATTTTATATATTTAATATTATTAGTAAAGTGAAGTAAAAGTAAATTTATTAATTGAATAGATATGGAAATTATTAAGATAAATTTATTAAAAATTTCCGAATAAGAAATTTCTAGATTAACAAAAACATTTCTATAATTAAATTAATTATTTCAAAATTATACCATATTAAAACTAAAATTTAACTTCATTTTAACAAAAAGTTTTATTTTATCCTTATACTACGGCCTTATAATACGTGACAAACTCTGGAGGTAAAGGAAAAAAAATCTTAGCAAGAAACTTCTTTATTAAATTTATAATTTATGAATATCAAGCGTAGAAATTTAGTCCCACAAATAATTATTGAAATTATCATATTTTCAACTTCAATCGACGATTTATTTAGGTATTCAAATAATACTAGTGATGTTTCTAGAGTAATCATAGGAAGGAATTATGTTAATATAGGTATCTTTCTGTACAGCGGTCTAAGGAATATGATAATATTACTTCTATTTTCACGCAATAGTTATATCGCAGCGAAGCAGGTGACAGTCTACGCTAGCCACTCCCGGTCGCCTTCTTCCATTGCCATCGATTGAACAATTCTTATAGAAACTCCATTCCTATGTGTGCATGTATGCTAAATTTTGCAAAAATAAATTCTTATTTACTAAATAAACCTAAATATTCATCAGATCTCTCGAGGCTTTATTTATATTTGGTTTTAAACCATTGTGATATTACAAAGTACACATATAAATAATGAGAGAAAAGATATAAGTGAACAGACTGAGTTAAATCTAACGTGTAATACTAAAAAAGTAGCGTAAAAAGAAATAACTATAACCACCAGACTTAGCTTTAAATTAAACGTCTTGATATGAAAAACCGCACGTTCCTAAAAACCATGGATCGGCCGAGCATAACCTGCTTCTTACTGTGAGTGTTATGGAGGAAAAGAGAGGTCTTTCGCCAGAAGAAAAGGATGAACGCTGGACCCTTAATGGGGACGAACGTATGGTCGCGAGAAGACATCTTTCCTTGAATGATTTGTCATCGTAATATCTAAGATTATAAAAAAATTTATAGATTTTAGATAATATAGAAGTAGTTTTATAATAAACTAGTGCAAAATATTAAAAATACTATAAATTTACACTATAAACAAATTTAGCAAATTTATTAACAATTTTAGAAGCACAATAATCTGGGAATATCTTAAAGGCAAAACAAACTAAAATTAATTTAAAAAATTCTAAAATACTTAACAATAAGGGAAGTTAAATTATTAATTGTTATTAATTTTATAAGTAGTATTATAAATAATTATAATATTAAATATAAATATTAAATATTATTATATCGATAGCTTAACGATACATGAACAATCCAAGAAAAAACGGATGTTATAAATACATCCGATAAAAGCTTTTTAGCCATCGGAATATGCCAGTATAATAATATATAGATATATATATATAATATTATAATATTATATTAATAATAATAAATAAATATTATATTAATACTATATATATATTATTAATATATATATATATAAATAATATATTTATTTATATAGAATTAATGATATAGAGATCTTCAAAATAAAATATATGAAATAAAGATATAAAATATATAGGTATATATAATAATAATATTTAAATTTTAATATCTATTAAATTATTATATATAATATATATTATTTATTATTAATAAAATTATATAAATTAATTATATTATAGTAAAAATTATTATAAACTAAAATATTAATAGAATCACACAGAACTTGTTATTAATTAAATAATACTATAATTATATATTTATATAATATATATATATATATATATACGTATACTTAATAATATATATTTATATAGTATAAATTAATTAATATTATATATATATAATAATATGAATATAATAATATATATATATATAAAATATATAATATATTAAATAATAATAATAGTTATTTTATATATTTAAATAATATAGTTCTGATATCTTATCAATGAACCATAAGCCTATTAATCAAAGCATCAAATAATAATATATCTTCTTTTCTATAATAAAGATTGATTACTAATACTTGGGATACTCATTTATACAACTAGCATAATTAAAGCGTTGAAAAGATCATATTTTATATGGTATAATATAAATATATATAATAAAATAATATTAAATATTATAATAAAGATATAAATATATCAGTATATATATAATAAGTATATAAACTATATAATTAATAGAAGAGAAGAGAGAGAGAGAGAGCAGAGAGAGAGAGAAGTAGCAGACAGGATAGAGCAAAGAGTCTATTACATTTTCGTAGTTCTAAATAATTATATTTAAACTGATAGTGAGTAATCAGCCATATATTTTGATATTTATTTTGATATAATATTATTTATAATATATTTAATTTAATATATATATATTATATTTATATTATCTTATATATATATATATATTCTATAATAATAATAAATATAATAATTAATATAATTACTAATATATATATTAATAATAATATAATCAATATATATTAATAAATTATTTATATAGTATTATATAATATATTATATAATAATATATAATATAATTTAATTATATATATTAAATAATATATATATAATATATATAATATATATTAAATATATAATTATATATAGTAATAATTATATATAAATTATATAATAATATAATATATTATATATATATATTATAGATATTAGATATTATATATAAATAAATCACTTATTATATAATATAATTATAGTAATATAATATATAATATATATATATAATACTAGTTATGCCTAAACTACTTACTACTTTATCATCACGAAGTAGGGTAACCTCTTAACAGATATCCTGCACTTTGTAGAGCCACATCCCGCTTCAAAATAATGAAGTATTCGGAACATGCCGTTTGGTAATTGGATTGCTTTAGTTTTAGGTCACAACGGCAAAATAAAATTCGCTTAATGACTATAAAGGAAAGGTTCACTTGCTTATACTCAATTCTTTGACATTCACACAATGTTTTTACTTAAATAATAACTTCTCATCTTTGTCATACCACCCTACAAAGATTTTCATTTAAACTATTTGATTCTTGGTGATCTATAATGAGTGGATATAGTGCGTTATTTCAAATGACTTTGAATTTTAACTATAGAGCTGTAATTATAGCTGTATAACATAAGGTGTATAATTACATAAAATATGATGCAATCACATGAAGTAGTATAATATACTAGTATAGTATTAAGCTATGCTTACAAAAATGTAACATATTGAGCCTATATGTTACTATATGTAGCACATACATAGAGCCAATTTCATCGATTAAAATAAAGAATATATCGTAAATTAAATATATCACAAATAATATATCTGTTTAAAATTCTATCACAGCTCCTCTATTATTAATATAATATATATATATATATATATTTAATATATTACTATATAATTAATATATTTATTATTAATTAGAATATATATATCTCAATATATTATAAATAATATAAAATATATATAATAGTTAAATTATGTCTATAATAATATTATGTAAATTATTAGTATATTTAAACCTTTAATGTATATATATATAATATATATTATTATTTGTTTATATATATAAAATATAAAGTCAAAATGGTAATACACATAGTATACACTAAATATTATTTACGAAAGTTAATTTTAGATAACCTTAAAATAAGAATATTGAATAATTATTAATATAATATATGTTATATATCCATAATATTATATATATTAGTTATATATATATAATATATATATGGTTCCAGATAAATGCTCAGAGACGAGACTGATATTAATATCTGCGTAGAGTATAGCTCCTGGAGAGACATTATCTGAGATCTTGAGAGAGGTGAGAGAGTTATGGCTAGTACATTAGGTAGAATCAGTACTAGAGCAAGAGGACTTTCAGGTACGGAGAGCAGCAGATTGTGCACTATTCTTTAGTTCCACACTACTGTCGCTAGGTCTTACTTATTTATTTTTATTATTTTTATTATTATTGAGTGATGATAATAGTTGTCCTTATTATCTATATATATAAACGAAAATATTTTAAAAAATGATTTCACCTTACCATTTTTAGGGGGCTCGAGCTGACGGGGACAGAGGGGGGAGGGGGACGTTTCATACCCCGGTGGGGATGTTCGAGAGGATACCTCACTACGCTTAGACACCCACATGAAGACCATACTAGAGGCGAGTGTGATTCCGTGAGGAGAACCATATACTCGAGGAGTGGGGAGGTATTAGTACTACCCGTCTGTACCAAATAAGTGAGAGGCCGAGAGATCCACTCCAGACTACCGAGCCTAATTCTTTATTGGAGTTTATATCACTATCATAATGGTTATTCCCTTTTAGTTAAAAAAAATAAGATATATATATATTATAACTATACCAAAAAACACATTACACTTTGGTATTACTTAACTAAAGGAATACCATTAGAGGTAAAATCCGTAGTAAAGTAATGGCAGATCTGGAAGTCTTATTCAGGCCTCTACTACGAGTGGATCGAACGGGGTGAGAGACTAATACCCCCTTCCAGATAGGCTCGCGAAACCCCCGCTCTTGGTCTAATGGTTCGACGGGGTACCCCCGTATCTCTCTTAGACCTCTCGTGTGAAGAGACACCCGCACCTTATGAATACACACCTACATATGGACCTCCCACCTGTTCGTCTTGCGTAGATATAGCCTTCTCCTAAAACAGGGGGAAAATAAATCTATTTATAAAAATATTTCGAGTGTTTCGAGAACTGACTAATAAACAACAAAAAATCAAAAAACAAAGTAAATAATAAATAAAAAGAAAAAAAAAAAAATAAAAAAGCGTAATCCCCATATATATATGATGTAATCCAGTCTGATACACCAAAAATATAACAATATGTTCTTTCTACAGAGATTAGTGAAACTCTGGCATAGGTCACATAAATTGTGAGACAAACACTCCTAGAGCGATAGACAACATCCAATATCAATGAAAAAATTGAATCTCAAAAGCATCTGCACTTGTTGATCTCATATTCTTATACTATTTTAACGACAGTGAGTGATAAGCTTTATCTTATTATACTATAGTTATCATACATCAAATAGTCCACTGCTGAGGAAAGTTAATATAGCGCTAGTGTTATATACTTAATGTGTCGGCGAAAGACTAGTTGGATATTATTTATACTATATATAGATTTATTAAGTATTATATATTAAAATAAATATGTGTTAAATATAGTTATATGGTAGTGTTAGTTTATAGTATTTGAGTAATTAGTATTTATATTGTAGTATTTAAACACTCGATTATATATTAATACGTATATATATTTAAATTTATATATGATATCTAATAAAAGTATGTGACTTATTCTGAAATAGGTATACTTAATTCTTCACTATAATAGGTTTTATAGTTTAATTTATAATTATGAATAATATAAACGAATATAGTTACTGAATAATTATTATCATATATATAAATATCAAATAATATATGATTTAAATATTAATAATATAAATATAGAGTCAATTTTTAATTGTTTTCATATATTGCCTATTCAATATATGTATGGGCTGAAGCACAAAAGTATAAAAGTAAAAATGTATTTATCTTTGTTACAGTTTTATTTTAAATATTGTATATTGTAAAAATTCAGTAATCCTTAATAAATGCTACCTAGTATAGACACAGGGTTATCCAATCTACATAGCATAAACTTATTTATTGAGGGAGTTATGAGTTTTAAGATAAAAGGTCTATATAATGTATATGCTTAATGTAATAATGTACATGTTAATGATAATGTAGTTATTACTATGTAATGTTACAATTAGTTAATGATATTAATTGATAATTTATTATCATATGTATGTATGTATGTATCATGTATATGTAATTGAATATATAATATATATAATATAATATATATGTATATATTATTATATTATGTTATGTATTATATTATAATATAGAATATAGTGCACATCTTATTGAATATGTTTGTATGTATTTATAGTATCAATACTTGATATAGTAGGTTATAAACTTAGTTATCGTATTAACTTTAATATATTGTGATATTGATTACTCATATACTAATATTACACACTGAGAATTTGAGCAATTTCCATAAACTTATTTTATAATACTTTATGGACGACCTATATACAATATTTTAGTACGACACATATTTTATCATTAATATATAGGTTAATATCGTTAAAAACTTTTCAATAAAATTAAATGAATAATATTAATAGTTATAATAACAGTAATAAAAGATATAATAAATTATTTAGATTGTATATCATAACACAAAAATTTTTATTAATATATCCATTAAGTGGTTTATTATTTTTATATATAAGATATATATAGTATACTATAGTGGATACAATGATTGGAAACATATTAATATTTTTTATTGTTTATTTATGAAGATATTTTCATGCAGAATATATTTTTGTGGATTCTTCGTATTGCAAGATTATCTCGAGACGCGGGCAGCTGGATCTCCTTCCAACCTGGAACCAGAGATCCGGTGCGTCACTATTTAAAACTTAGATGTATCATATTTGGTACACCGTAAAAGACCGATTTTTTTTTTAAGAGAGAGAGTTATCATTACTCTAGGCTATGAGTTTAGAAAAAGTATCCTACTACAACAAACTAAATATATAAGAATTGAGTTGAACGAATAGTTCCTTAACGTAGTGAATTTATTACACACTATGTATACCTGTTATCGGTAATGAAACCATATCTGAAACCCTAGTTCTAACACCCGGGACTAAAGTGAACGCTACGATAAATAAATTTTAAACTTTATCAAACACCGAAATCTGTAACGAGAAAATAACTTTTTAAAGTAAACAGGTTTTCTCAATGTGAATGAATGATTATAACGTTAGATATATGTTTAGGTATTAAATTAAAGGGATTCGACATATAGGTTCAGGCAGAATTTAAAGGACATCAATAATACGCTCATTCAATAATAGGTATAAGTTCTAGATAAAGAACTTTGAAGAATTTCTAAGTACGAAGATATGTGATAATATGGCGAGTGGTCAAGCATATGATTATGTAATTACTTCACTGCAAGTTTTAGTTCCAAGAGTTAAGGAATATTCTGAAAGCCTAGGGTCTTCACAATAACTAGAATAGTTAGTTAAATAGATTATGCACATAAGATTATTTCAAGCCTGTTGAAAAAAGTTTGTTTTATCAGCCTTAAAACTAGGCGCAGTTTACCCGCTGAAAGCTTTCCAGAATAATATAAAATGTACAGATACTGAACGATCGCGACTATATTGAGAGTTATACTTTGAAATATAGTAAGTATACGCATCAAAAGAAAGTTAAAATCTTTACGAAGCCGAATAACAGAATTTTAAGTATAAGAATATCAGAGCTCGAAGTCTATATAACAGCAATGATTTTAATATCCAACATTAACAGCAGTCCAAGACGAATGAATTGGACACATGAACTAACAACTGAAAGATGTCTTTCCAGCTCAAAGGCTAACAACGAATGTAACCTCAAATTACCAAAAATCGCCCTCCACTCTTGCATTTGGCAACCCCCAGGTTTCCAAAAAATAACCTTCCTGGAAACTCTGACTATAATTTTTATATATATATATATAGTATATATATTATATATAATTTATATATAAATAATTATTATGTTTATATATATAATTATCTTAATATTGAATATTATATATATCGTAGTTTCTCGTTAGTATCTGAAAATATATCTACTGTAACAAGATATTGACCTGATCAGTTATTTATCAGCAGTGTCTTCCATGATTGCGACAGACATATTAATGGTACACTCACTCGCACTTAATCAGTATTACTAATTGACCTTTTCTCATATACTATTAATATTTTATTAGACGTTGGAATAGATATTATTCGGTCATCATATTATTCCGACGTTGCAATATAGGGGTATCATGACTATAATTAATAACTGTACAACCCGGCTTTATATATTTTAAATATCAATAATATATGACGAGCGATGACAATTTCTCAACATTAAATTACTGATCTTCGTACTTAGATAGCAGAAGTATAGATATCATATATTTATATACAGCTAGACAAGTTAATAATTTAAATATATATAATGAATTATCTTAGAATTCAATAAATCATATTTATTATAGTAAATTACCAACTATAAACCAAAGTAGAGACTATTAATATCCTCTATCCTCTTACTACTATATCTATATCTACGTATACTATATCTATATATATATATATATTAATCTATTATACTCTATACTATCTATATATATATAACTTATATAATATATCTATCTATCTCTAATCTATATCTTATATATATCATCTCTCTATCTCATAATATATCTATTCATATCTATCTATACTATATAACTCCTATCTTACTATATAGTATCTATCTAATCATATATATAACTTATATATATGATAATTTATATATATATATATATTATTTATCTATAAATACTTCTATTTCTACATCTTACTATTACTATTACAAAAGGACTACTCTTTTGCACCCCCTACAGTACTAAGTAAAGCACTCAGTACAGAAAAGTAATTACTTTCAAACCGTAATAGTCAAAAGTCGTTATTGGTCCATTAATACCTTGTCAATGTATAATAGAATTACAATCATCATCGCACATTTTATCAGGAGAAAAGTATTGAATTAAATCATAATGAAACCCTGTAGTGTTTAATATCGTCATTGTGATTTATTAAACCCATCTCTACTAACTAACCGCGATCAGAATATTAAGAAGACAGAAGCCGTTTACCAACAGAGTAAATGGAAAATTAGATCAAAACACCGAACTACTGACAAAAGCCTCTCCGGTATCTAAGTCCAACCTACTAAAAGCATCTTAGTATTATTATGGACCACGTTTTTAAAAAAGGAGTGTCAGAATATTCGAGAGAGAAGTGCGTAAACAACAGTAAGTAAAAGACAGGAGATAAAACCGAAGGGAGAGATTGGTGACGCAATCGGGGGTAGCGGAGTATAAATGTTTTTAGCTGTTTTAAAGAACATATAAGAAAGGTATGGAGACATTTAAAAAACCAACTTATTTCGTTAAAACACTTAAATTTGAGTTTACAGAAAAAAAAACTTAAATCTAGAGGGAGATTTTTTGCTTATTTTATTTTATAAATTTGTTATTCTTGTCACGGGGTTCGACACAAACGTAATAAGTTCTGTCGTAAATTTTCTTCAAAATTTGACTACTTAAGTTCTGTACTCTATTTCCATGGAAGATATTTTCCATACTGTGCTTTACACTCACAGCGTACTATATATATATATACTATAATAATATAATATAATTAATATAATATATCGTTATCGCTTTGTACACAAGGGAATATTATTGTCTTTCAATTTTCATATTGATTTCCTTTATTCATCTTGGAAAATATAATATATTATATAATAGTATATTACAGATTCTATATTTTACTGTACATATATATGAGAGATTACTATATTATCGGTTAACTTATATATTTATACTTGTAATACTATCTATATATTATTTTGTAATATTTTTTAATATTGTTTATTATTACTAATAAATAAAGTTATTAAATAACTATTATACTATCTTTATTTGAAGTTATCACATGTATAATTAATACATCAACTTTTATAAATAAATAATAGATATATTTTTTTTAATTTAATTAGTATATAATGCTTAAATATATACAGATTAATATGTTGTTTAATTTTTGTTATTAACACATTAATGATGAAAGACACATTGAAAGTGTTAAATATAATACCTTATTAGAATACGTATACTAGCTATAGTCTGTATACTAGTTACTTATAGTATATATACATATATAGTTACTAATGTAAAGCTTCATATAGCGTCATTTGCTAGGAGAATAGCTGTGCTAGTTCGATCTTATTGCCACAATGTCGGTTTTTGCAGTAAGTTCCGCGCGTAAAAAGTCCGACCGCCCGTTCGATGGGTTCGGAAAATATATCCGTACTAAAGTCTAAATATTAGTGGCTGTAGCATAGGACTCATTTCGTGGTATGGGATACTAACGATTATAGCGTCACATAACCAGAGAGAGGAGAATCTTAATTTATAATATTAGTAATATAATTATTAATATAATTATATATATATATTATAAAATATATATATATATAAATTGTTCCTAATTCTACCTTATTTTAAATAAGGCTATTTATTAATAGTAAAAATATAAATATAATATATAGAAAATTATAAAATTATATATATAATAATAATATAATATTATATAATAATTAACTTTTTAAAGCTTTATATGACCTATAATAATAATAACTATTATATATATATTGATAACTATATATTATATTTATATTACTATATTAGATAATATATATATTAAAAGGTACAATCTAAATTATGTTATCATTTGCAACGAAAGTGTTTTATATACTATTATCAACTAGTAAGGTCTTAGATATCCGCCCGGGTATCCCTCGCCTCTACTTAATCATCCTCTTAGCTTCACAACAGCTTATAGATCATTCTGGTGAAATGCTTATCAATAGAGTAATACGCGATTGAAGTGTAAGCTGTGAGAGTTCACATCACTCATACCTTGACGGCATCATGTCCTCTGATAGGATTAGTAAATGTTTTTAGTTTAATATACAACTCTTCGATCATGGGTAAGCGTAGTGAAAACACTAAACGTAATTCGTCAGTTGTACCACTAATATAATATATAATATAGTATATATATACTATATATATTTCCCTAAAATTATGATCTATAAGCTTAAAATACTATATCGTTGTTAGGAAAATTACTAATATATTATATACGTACATTAATATTAATAATCTTACTATATATATATATATATATATAATATATATCTAATATATATATATTATATATATATATTATAATATATTATATATATTATATATATATATATATATATATATATATTATATTATAATAATATAGAAATTATGAAATATATGTAACCGTATGTTACTATATATATAATATAGCAATATATATAATAATATAAATTCGGATAGTAAATAGTATCTATATACAAATAAAATCAGAATCACTGTATATAATAAATAAAGTGGAGAGAATATATTAATAATGTTACTTATTACCAGATTATTTAGTATATTTATATATAGAATCTTCAGTACTATATATCAGTTATATTATATATATATATAATATATCATGAAAAAATAATTAAATAATTAAGAAATATTATATGAATAATAAAATATAAAGTAACATAAAATGATTAATAATGAAATAGACCGTGTCATATAGATCCTCTACTATTACTAATAAAGAATAGTAGTAAATGGGTATAACTATATATATATAATGAGTATAAGTATTAAATATAATATATATATATATCAAGTATAGAATATAATAGTTAATATATAATATATTAAATATATTATTACTACCAATATGTAGTAAATATTATATACAAAAAATATTGGGAAAATATCATTTATATTTAAATATATAAAGTAAGAAGATATATGAAGTAGTAATTATTAATTATAATATAGTATATGTATATTGACATTACGTAACTTAAATAGCTTTATATATAGTAGATAGTTTAATATAAGTGATTATATATATACATTATATATATTATATATTACTCTCTTATTATGAGTTAGTTTTTTTAAGTTTCAATGATTACAGAGCATTCCATGATCAAACATTCTACCCATACGTCCAACATTTGGGTGAAACCACTTAACAGACGTTGATATAGCTATATATATATTATGTTTATATATAGATAATATGCTGTTTAGGAGTTATTACTTATTATAATACTATTGAATCATGAAGGTTGTGTTTGTTAATAATGCTAAATTACGTCTCTCCTACCCATATCGACCATATTACTTTAGAGAAGAAATAATTGGTGGCGATAGAAGAACCAAGTATAATAATAACTATCCCTACCCTAAATAAACAATTAATATATAATGTAAGAAAATATATATATACACCAAGTTGGTAATTATATATATATATATATATAATATAATACAATACTAGATATTTATTGACTAGAGGTGCTTATATTATATCCGATAGACCCAGATTAGGCACTATACTTCATTAAATACCTTTTCAGTAAGTGTATCACTTCTACCTTTCTGTAAGTGTACCTGCTCCGAATTGTGAGGTATAAGTTGGAGATTTGCATCCCATAATCTTTTGACTGACCCTTACAATTGGCTTGGCTTTTACGGGATATAATTTCTACCCTTAACACCAACTTTCGTTCAATTTCTCGCCCCTTTATATTTATTTATTATTATTATTTTAATATATTATTTATTATTAATTATTATTTATATTATTATTTATTAGATTTTATCTATATATATAATATAAATTATTAATATATCTATCCAAACTCATTAATTATTATTATTATTTTCAATTATATCTTATATATTATTAATTATTTATTAGTTCGAATAAATATTAATTATAATTACATATTTATCTATAGTTGTGCCTGTTATAGTGAACTTGATGTATAAAGACTAAATATCCAGTTAACGTCTACGGAAGGTGGGAGATCCTCCCACTCACCTAAACAGCTTGCCATCAACGTCTTTTACGACTCCCTTAAGGGTATAGTTAAAAATAACATAGTTTTATAATCGACCTTAAGGAACGTTAAAAGACGTGGTTCGCAAGTGAATAGGGTGCATAGAAGTGACGTGAGAACATGACCTCTACTGTGAGGCGTCATACCGCTAGTGACTCCACCTTTACGAACATATTTAAGGTGAGTAGGTATTAATAAACATGTTTCTTAATTATATGTATATTAGTATAGTATATAATAATATTATATATCTGAATATTCAACATATCCGGCGAATATATTTCGCGTTCGTCCGGATAAGTCGAGCTTCGGCGGGCGGCTCTTGAGCCTTTCGGCCGCGTATCCGCAGTCGTGAGTGATAGAGTAGGTAACGCTTGAGTATATGAGTGACTCAAAACGCTTCCCAGCGTTCGGAAATTAATACCAAAAAACAAGTTGACAAACATATGTTGAAATTAGTATGTAATATACCGATACTAATCTTATTGCAAATATTCAAAACATTGCAACAATTGCATCAACATTGTCTTGCTAAACACCATCACAACCTCTAAAGGAACTACTTCACACAAACAGTCGTGACGTATACGTATTATGAGACGATTCACAATATGATAATGTGAGATATAAATTCATTAGGATAATATGTATAAAGTTAGATTATACGTATGTATGAGAACGATCCATAATCCGAGCGGAATATCAAATCCTTGTGTGACGTATTAACGCACACATATATAACTAAACCTTAAAGTACTTAACGTTCATCCGTATACTATCACATAGGCTACAGTTCATGTAAACGTTATTTTATGAAAATATATATTAGTATAGTATATATATATATATATATATAAATATGTATATACGTAATAGTATATATGATTTAATAATGTCATATAATGAGTGAGAGAGTATGAGTATATCTATTATGTATTATATATCATACTCATTCAGTGATGACCAGTTCGAATAAGAGAGATACGTTAACGCAAGATGGCTTATCAACGAAAAATGTATAGAACTGTCATGCTACTTTTAATATTCCATGATAAAGTAGCCCTATGAAAGTAACTCGTGTATGTAACCCATCGTGCGGTCTGTTATTAAGAGAAGCGACTAGTCTGCAAGAAATCAGTTCAGTTTATTAGAGAAAATCGATTCAATACTATTCTGGATTGGACTGTACTAAGAGAATTTAGCCTTTTCTATTATTTCACATCGAGTAGATGTCAAGCTACGGAGCTGAACGTATACACTTCAGATGTAAATGTCACTCTTAATGAATGTCAGCTCAGTAGCACGTTATGCTCGCCATCTGTATAGGTTATGTTATGTCAGTATCGTCTACTATCTAGAAGCAGAAGTCATGTGTGAGCTTTACAATAGCGAAGCAGAAAGGCATGAATTATTATAAGTATAACTCATTATAAATCGATACAGTACATCTACTAATATCGGCGATCTATTATAGTAGGGGTAACATTTTATCTTTGAGATCGTGAGCACTACTAGAGAAAGTATCCTCGTGGAAATAAGATATAAGTCTCCCACTGATTGCCATGTGCGTGCTCGGCCACGCACAATGGGGTTGCAGCTAACTAAAGCTATGCGTCATAGCCTCGAATACAATTTGGGTGTGAGCGGGGAACTCAGAGAGAGATCACGGGGGAAAAAAACGCCGTCATCTGATAAGTACATGACGCATATGGTCACGTATATAATCACCCCACCATGTATCATTTGGAAAATATCTTGTATATAAATTCACGGAGCTCCTCAATAAGATTGCAGCATACCCACTCACTTGCAAGATTTCATCATCCTCACAGGCTGACATAAAAATGGTAGAGCTATAAGGGGAGAATGTATAAGCTTTCTCACGACGAGGGTCCCTTAAAAAAATTCTAACTATTACAGGGAAGAGAGAAGGTCTAGTGAAACTGCGACCATCCCTGTCATTTATGTGATATTAGAGATCCTGAGGATTATCTTTAACCTAGCTTAAGAGTCGAGTGTTAATGTTAGGATGAGGTAGTCTTTAGTTATGCCCATCTGAGGATAGAGATATGATACACCACGCTTGAACTGAATGCAAATGAGTTGATAGTCATCTGAAGTTCCCGTGAGCTCTAGGGTGGATTTACTGAACCGACGCGACAAGTTCTCCCTAATTGGTATACAAGGAGCCGAGTAAGGTGCTAGAGCATTTTCACAACTGTTACATATTCATTATATATTTTTATATTTATCTAGTTACGTAGTGAGGCATTTACGACACTACATTATCACTCATATATATATCGCAGCTTGATGAGAGAAGATGGTGATGAGAATAAATTAAGTTATATATATATAAATTATATATATTATATATAAGATATACTATAATATTATTAATAATATAATATATTATATATTATATAATTAAATATATATGAAATAGAATCATTTACGTAATATAGACAAATATATAATAATTAATATCACATTATTCATTAGACTTCGGATATAAATATAAAATGACTATTACAAGATAATACCAATAATTCTCAAAGTAAAAGAATATTTATTACATATTATATTTTTGATAATAAATATCAAGTTTTGAAATTTTATAATAATATAATATAAAATATATTAATATATATTCTTTTATTCTTGGAAAAAAAGAAATAATAAAAATTTAATACATTTAAAAAAACAAATAAATGAAATATTTATATATTAAATAATATTATATTATAATAATATATTAATATACAATAAATATATATTATATAAATATATATATATAATATATATTTTATATTGGTAATATAATATATAGTATATAAGTCTACTCACATCTATATTATCTCACAAGACTATAATATAATACTGAATATATACTACGTATAAATAATCATATATATATTATATATATATACTAACTAACTATATCGTATATTAGTTATTATTTACTGAAACACATATCCTTATATATTATATTAATACGTTTCTAGATATCTCAAGAACGACGATTTATTTTAGTTAAAATGAGAATCCTTAAATTTAATGATTAGAACGAGATTAGTATTATGTGTTATTGCAGGGTTTTAATTTTATATTATCATTACATATACTAATGATATTGAATTCTGCGTACCCGACATGCTCAGTTAATGCTTGAATAATAATTTATCTATCGCAGGTAGACTTTATATCTACTTTCAGGAAAAAGTGTGATGGAAATCCCTCGAGTGGTTCATAAGTTAATTGCAACTTAGTGAGATACGTGGTACTGTATACTTGGTAACCTTGTACTGTACGGAGCAAGATCTATGAATTACTATATGTACATGTAGAGTGAGCTATATAGCAACGTCTTATGAGCATCTTGGTCTTGGTAACTTGGTACTTGAGTACTTACATGTTTGATAAGGAGATAAAGTAGTTACTGTCATATAGATAGATACTAAAACTCGATGCAATATAAAAATATATTAGATGAAAGATTATCATTTATATTAAAAAAAAATTTTAAATCGAGACAAATATTAAAATACATTAAATATTTTTTGATATTATTATATTTGCAAATATATAATTAATAAAATAAATAATATTAATATTTTCATTTATTTATATTGTTAATTATATATAAAAATAATAATAATAATTTAGAAATTTTTATTCAGATTTTATTTAATTAATGTATAACTAGATTATATATGATATATAGATATCAATATAATTAGCTATATATAAATAATATTGATAATATTAATTTATAATAATATATATAAAAATATATCATAATCTGATTTAAACTAATATAGTATATTCTTAATATCATATATATGATAATATAATATATATATATATATTGACATATAAATAATTAATTATATTATAAATTATACTAATACTATATTAATATAATATACTATAATACTATAATATAAATATAATATTTAATTAATTATATAGAATATTAATAATAATAATTTTACAACCTATTACAGTTAAACAAAAATAGCTAATTATAGTATTTTTAATAATATATTAAACTCAACTTACAATTATACCTATTAATTAAGTATAAAACAATTGACTCATTATAGGGTGCATAGGGTACTAAGTGAATCAATATATATATAAGTGGTTTATTTGTGGCCACATCTGAAATAACTTTATTATGCACTACTACAATATATAACTTATGGTTTTATTAAATAAATTTCATAAGAAAATTAAAAAAAAATTATTTAAACTAATAACAAAAACAAATTAATTTAAACCCTCTGTAACAATTTTAATAATTTATTTTACATATAGAATGATTATGCAAAATCATTTATACAATTATTGTAGTGTTTTACCATCAGGAGAGTGAGGTAAGTAATAGTACATTCAATGTAAGCTAATAAGATTAATACACATAATCGGTCATAAATGTATCCACGAAACGAAACTAAAAAATTTATATATAAACTGATGGTGTCTATATCACACTATTTCACCTCTCAATGTCTTTCATTATAATAAGTACCTAAAAATAAAATAAAATAAAAATACATTTATATATAATATTAATCTATTCATAATATCCTAATATCGCATAAATGAGAAAGATAAGACACGCAATATCCTCTATAACAGATTCTCGACGTTAAGTGAATTATTCGTTAAGTCTAACATTGTAGAGACACCAAGAAAAGTAAAATAAGACCTTTCCTGAGAGATAAGAAACATCTATGAACTACGACATTTATTGGGTAAAAGTAGTTAAGCTAAATTTGTGCCTATATGCGCGATTCTTGAGCAGGTACAGTAAACGAAATCACGGTAAACTTTTGCAATTACCAAACGAATTAGAAAAAATAATTTAACAGTACCGAGATTATTTTTTTATAGTACACATGGTTCATATGATTGAAAATTATTACATCCTATGCCTTCTTCTAAATATAACGTTATTGTAAAATGAAAAGCACTGATATATTATATGAAGATCGCAAATATATAAGATAAATTCTAATAAATCAAAAAAGGTAGTAAAAAAAAATTAAGAATTTTATTTTGACAATACCGTGGTTTTTAATCTTTATTACAAACAATTATAATATCTTCAGTGAAGAAATTAAAAGTGTGGTTTAGATATCCTATTTTTTCTAATTTTCTATATTATTTTCCATACTTTTTCCTTTGAGGTTTTTGTGTGGTAGTAAATTTTCCAAATTATTATTTTAGTTTAAAAAATTTGTTCCTATAAGTTGTTGAGTGGTAGGTATTAATATTCCAAATTATTTTCATGTATAAATTCACTATAAACTCTCATAAAATTATAATTACCTTTTTGTAGGAAAGGTTGAAGATATGTTAACACAATTTTTCCTTATTAGAAGAATCGAGATTTTGTGATATATGTCAATGTATAAATAAAATGTTTTAATGAAAATAATTTGAAATTGAGGAGACAATTCCCAATAAAAACTGTATATAAAATTTACCAATGCTTTTTTTATGTAAAATCAATTGAATTTCTCAATTAAGATTTCTCCAATTAAACAATTTAACTGTTGGTGTATCGTATAATAATAGAATAGCAAAAGTTATGTGAATGAAATAATTAAGATGAACAATAAAATATTAATATTTTGAAATTTTTATTTTTTATTAGAAGAATCGAGTTTGTGAATTCAAGTGTATAAAGAACATGTTTTAAAAGACGTGAAATATTTTTTAAAATACAACAATATATAATTTATAACTTTTGTGATGGAAAAAGTATAATTAAAGGAAGAACAAAATGATGTAAGGAAGAGCGTCTGTATAACCAGTTTGAAGGAAATTTTATCTTCTGAATCATAAATAAAGATTAATGAAAGAAATGAACGTTAGCCATTATAAATTATTAGGGTAAAGGGGTTAGCTTTGTAATCTTATATCATAAGCTACTTAGCTACTGGAAAGTGTTTATTAGTATAACAATATGAGCTACTTTACAATTCCAACTATACCCTATTAGTGAGCAGCATCATGTGAGAGATATTGAAATTTAAAGCGATTCCCAAAACATAAATAGTTATTATTTTAAATAATACAACATATATATAGTATAATAATATAATACTAACAAAAAATTATATATATATTATATTTTATATTACACTAAATAAATATATTATATAAATATATCATATAATAATTCGTTTTTTATGGCATTATGTGCCGAAAATTCTCAGGGTTTCACCGTTCGGAAAAACAACTTATCGTGACAAGCAATTCTCGCCTCGGGATATTTGAGTGGTTTTAAACCAAATTCACCATACTATATCAATACTAAAATATATGATATATATATTTATTGTTAAAACACACCACACAAACACACAACACACAACACACACTACACATCAGCACTACACACACACATACACCAGCCGAAGCCTAGGAAAAGGAATTATAAAAAGTGTTAATGTTATAAAAGATGTTATTTAACCAGTCAATACTATAGTTAACTATTATCATTTCTATTTGGAGTGCGAAATAATATGTATATTAGACATAGAAACATGGTAAATGCAATTATGCTAAATTTTCCAAGAAAAAATTTGCTATGCTAAATCTTTCCAGAAAATAGTTAGTGACGTAAATTTCCAACAGAAAAATTAAAGTTATAGTTAAAATTCGCATGGAAAGAATATGCCTACATTTCCAGGAAAGAGATAAAATCGATAAAAATTTCACATTCTAAAGCAATTAGAATAAAAAATAACTTCCTTACTCAAAAAATATAATATAATAAGATAGAATAAATAAAAACCATCCATATTTCCCTTTCTGATCAAAATGGTAGAGGAGGAAAGAGAGAGATATATATAAGATATAAGTATTAATATAATGGTGAATGTGGTTTAAAAACCACAACTATCCGCGAAAACTGTGTAGTAGGTGCCAAACTTTCGTGTAGAACGACCGCTTCAAATTGCCATACAAAACATTATATAATATATATATTTAAATATTATTATATATATATATTATATATTATATATATTATATATATATATATATATAATAAAATAAATATACCTATTATATATAGTATATCAACGTTAATTAAATTTGTTAGGTAGTTTTTAGGTTATATATATATATTATTATAATATATATATATATATATATATATATATATATCATATATATACTATATATATATACTATATATATATAACATAATATTAATATATATATATAATATATACTATGATAGTATATATCTATATATATATTTTTTTTTGCCCTTGATTTAGTACAATCATAATAATAAAATAAATACCTAAAATGACAACATATTTCAATATTTCATTAAATAACAGCGCATTTAAAATTAAATCACATATATTCATGCTCGAATTAAAAACTGAATTCATGAGTAACCAAAATAAAAAACTCCGGTGCATTAACTGCGGAGTATAATTTTGCCGAAACTTCGTTAATTATTATTAAATTTGAAATAAAAATTATCAAACCAAGTATATTTTCTATTCAATACATAAAAAGGTATACTTTTGTTTAAAATAAAATAAACAAACTTTTTTCTTCTCATACAACTGTGTCTTAAAGAACACATACTATATATATACTTAATATATATATAGATTATAGAAATATATAATATATATAATAATAATATATACTAAATATATAATATACTAATATAATATAGAATTTATATAGTATATAATATAATATATATATATAATTCATCTTTAAATATTTGTGCTCAGTTAGAACCAAAATTTACCTTAAATTAACCGCAAAACAGGCCTATGCAATGTTAAAATCTTTTCAAAAATTCGTGAACGCTCATAGAGGATACGGTCCTTCTTTTCTATTGAAGGCTTCAATTTTGAACTCGGTATCTAAAAATCTGAGATTCTGTAATCAATGGCTACCTTTTTTAATTCGTGTAGTGTGTACTAAATTAGGAGTAATTTTAAGTCATATAATATAAAAACAATTGACATGTGTCTTAAATTATAGTTTATGATTATACTCATTGAACGTTTTTGTTCATTAGGCTCATATTTAAGTTTCGATCTTCCAGTCATAGTTCATGTCACAAAACAACATAGGAGAGTTTCTTTTCATTGAATAATCAAACTGTAGAAAATATAATTAAATTTGTTTTTTGGTTTAAAACAAATTCAACCTATATTCTATGATTTATTTTAAAAAAACCTAATTATTTTGGGCAATATAACTGTATTATTATTAAGCAACTCATAAGCACTATATATGCTTCACATTGTACCCTAGCCCTAGGTCAATCTTGTTTTTAAACTATAAATTTAAGAGAGTAAAAATATAATATATAACATATTCAGGATACTACTAATTACATTATTTGAATATAGATATATTATTAATATACTATATATAATATATATATATAAATATATATATATATATATATTATATATATTAGTATATATAATTATAATATATAATATATATACGTATAATATATATATATACTATTATATAATATATATATATTATAGTATATATACTAATTATATATATATATAATATAATAATATATATTAATATATAATAGTGGTATAATATTATATATATATATAAGGCTGTCAAGTACAATTTTTCAAGTACAAAAGTACCAGTACAAGTACAAGTACAAGTACTCTAGAATTGTTAAGTAAGTACAAGTAATCTAGAATTTGTTCAAGTACACAAGTACATGGTATCAAGTACCAGTACAAGTACAAGTACTTTATTTATAATTGCATATTTATATAATAATATTTATATATATATAATATAACTATATATATATATAATATAACTAATATATAATATATATATCAATATATAAATATATAATATATGAAATAGATATATATATGTAATTAATTATATATATATACATCAATATATATATATATATATATATAATAATATATAATATATAATATATACATATTATATATATATACTGTAATATATTATAATATATATATATATATATATGATATATATAATAATAATTAGTATACTAGGATATATATATAATATATATAGTATATATATTAAATATATATATATATATACTATATAATAATATATATATACATATATAAATATATATATATATATATATATAAATATATATATATATAATTAAGATTATATATATTAATATATATATATAATATATTATATATATTATAATATAATTTCATCAATTACCTCTTCTCTCTCCAAGACTGGAGGAAGGTGCGTAACATACAAACAGAAAATATAAATAATAAGTGCGTATCTTGACCAATAATATAAAGCCACTTACCGGCCCTTTTATCCAATAGGAGATCGTCGCAGTCAGAAAATCCAACCTAAGTTCACGACTGCGAATGAACCCTCACAATGACAATCTCGTCAATGGGTTCAATCCTCCCAGATGGGCTACAACCACACCTCCCTACAATACCTCGCAGTAGTAAGTATCACGGATCCTATTCAAAAGCGGTGGGCGCCTCCCTGACCTCAGGTCTTCCCCTGAGGATTTCGACCCCTGTGAACCAGCTATCTCCCGTACTTTCATGTCGTGGAGAAACCCGGAGGTTGTGCCCTGTGGTCCCAATCATCATTGCCAATGGTACATGCGTGATGTATTTATACTGACCCATATGCTTTCATGTACTTTCATGAGCGTTTTTTCCCATCTCTCTCTTAGTTCCCCCGCTACACCCATTTATTCGAGGCTATGACGTCATAGCTTATTAGCTGCTAACCCATGTGCGTGGCGAAGCCACGCACATGGTTTACATTCACGAGCTACTTTCAAGGCTACGTTCATACCCTACCCCCTTTGTTCGCGTTAAGTACTTTCGAAGTGTATTAAGTACACTGTCTGTGTGCATTAAGTACACGTACTTAACGTAGCTGCTAACCCATGTACGTGGCGAAGCCACGCACAAGCTAACTTCGAAGGTGAGTTTCAAAATGAAATAGGTGAGCTACTTTCATGAAAGTAAATAGCTCGTCATCTTTGACGTCCACTGATGAACCGTTCATAATGAACGTTCATGAACTGTGGCTCAGCCACGCACATGGTTTACATACACGAGTTACTTTCATAGCTACTTTCATGAAAGTAGCTGAGCTACTTTCGTGAAAGCAGCTGCGTTCGTATCCTATGACGTCATCATGAACCGTTCATAATGAACGTTCATGAACTGTAGCACATGGGTTACGTACATGAACGTAGCTGAAGGTGTTTATGCTGCTCGTAGACGTCACCACAAGTTTTATTCCGCTCGTGACGTCTCACGAAACTACCGTTCCATGTGAACATCTTTATTCATCATGAATCGTTCTATAATACGACGTACACCTTGGTGGAGTTCCTAAAGTTGTGTGCAGACAATGTTGCATCAATTGCAAATGTTGCAAATTGCCAAAGATTGGAGCAACTTTCAACATTTTGCACAATGGGTTTTGGCATTTCCGACGACGGGGAAACGTTGGGCTCACCCCGCAAGGTCCCGAGCCCGGCGCGAACAGCGGCAGAGCGCCCGAAAGATTCGATATACCGACGGACGCGAAAATTATACTCGGCATTATGTGAATATTCCAAATAAAAACATGTTTTACCTACCCTAAGTCGTAAAGGCGTTGGCTAGCCGCCCAGGGGGTTCCTCCTCTAGCCCCTCCTTGCACTCGTCCTTAACTCCCTTAGGTCGATAAAAACTTGTTTTTACTATCCCTAAGGACGAAGACGTATGGCAACCTGTGTAGGTGATGGGGTCCCCAAACCAAATGAAATATTATTCATATCAATAGCTACAAAAGAAAAGATAATAAATAATAATAATAATATATAATAAATAATCAAATCGGTATATTAAAATAATAATAATAATAATAAAATAAAAAATAATAATAAGAATAATAAAAAATAATATAATGCATAATAATAAATATAATAATCTAATAATAATAAATTAATAATAAACTGATAATAATAATAATAATAACTAATAAGGGGGCGCATAGGTGGTGTCGCTAAAGATACCGTAGGTAATAATAGTATATATATATATATATATATTAATATTATTATAAATAGTATATATCTATTTTATAATAATATATATAGTTAATAATAATATACATATAAAATAGTATATATATATATAATTTAATATATATATATAAATATATATTATAGTATATTATATATATCTATAGTTTAATATATATATATATAATATATATATATATAATTATATATTATATATATAATATATATAGATATAATATCGACGTCTGTTTTTAATGGTTCGCACCAAAATGTAGTGACGTCATAGGTAGAATGTTAGATCAAGGGAATCATATATATTATATAATAATATAATATTTATAATATTATAAATATATATATATATATATAGATTATATATTATATATATACTATATATATATATAATATATATATTATAATAATAATATAAAATATATACTATTTATATATATAGTTATATTATATATATATATATTGTATAATATATAATATATATATATATTATATATATATACTAATAAATTAATATATATTATAATATATTATAATATGAACCATTAATATAATATATATATAATATATATATAATATATATTACCTATATATATATAATATATTATATAAATATATATGTTATTATATATATATATATTTAATATATCATTTTATATATTATATATATATATATATATAATATATATATATTAATATATATACTATATATATATAATATATATTCAATATATATCTAATATATATACTATATCTATATCTATATATTATATATATTATATTTAATAAATATATATATTATATAATTCATTATAATATATATATATACTAGTATATATGAGATATACATATATATAGTAAGAAAGTGACATTTCGTTTAAAGTTTTTTCACTACGCATTACCAAATCGAATCGAACGTAGTTGTACTTAAAACTAAGCATACTATCTTATCAGGCATGCACGTAACACGATGAGGTCGTTGATTCGAACAGCTCAACCATTCATCATGGGTAATCATTTTGATAAGATTCCAAATGATAAGCTGAGTAAGGGATGAAGTAGAGGAGGAATCGGGAATTTCTAACACAGTATATATATATATATATATATACTATATATATAACTATATATAATATATATATATATAATATATAATATAATATATATATATATATATATACATATATATTATTAGATATATATACTAATATAATATTATATATATAATATATAAATAATCTATATAGTATACAATCTATATATATATATTATATTTATAATAAATATATATATATATAAGTAAATATAACCCTCACCCCCCACCCTACACCCCCTTTATATTATATATATATATATATAATATATAGAATATATAATATATATTAATATATATATATATATACTAATAATATATACATAATATATAAAATATATATATTTATATATATATATATAATTAAGTATAATATATATATATGATATTATATTCATATCTATTATATTATATTATATATATATATATATATTGTATATATAGTGAAATTATACATATATATATATATATAAATATATGATATTATAATATATATATATATATTAGTATATATAATATATACTATATATATTTATATATATTATATATATAATATTAATTATATATATAATATATATATAATATATATAAATAATATATATCACAGTATATATAAATATATATGGTATATATTATATGTATATATATATATATATACTTATCTATATATATATATATATACTAATATACTTAACATATATATATTATCTATATATATATTAATATATATAATATTAGTATATATATATATACATGACGAAGTAGAGATAGTAGAAATATCGGTAATAGAGTACAGAACTTATGTAGTCAAACTTTGAAAGAACAACATAGGAAACCTTATATACGTTTTAGTCGAACCCCCACGTGACAGAAAAAAATATTTTTATTTAGAAAAATCCCATACATTATTTAAGTTTTTTTCGAAAAATCAAATTTAATGTTTTACGCAAAAGTGTTATTTTAAATAAAATCTATTTACTGACCAAAACAGCAAAACAAATAATCGCAAGCCCCCCGTGCGTCCACCCCACCCTCTGTTTATCCTGTGTTTTACTATACTGTTTTACCGCTTCATTCCATTTCTGAACTTCCTTTGTAAAACGTATAACTAAAAAATATTTTTATGAATGTTTTTGGAAATATATTTTTTAGGTATAAAGAAACCGTTGAGTATGCCACAGGAAACTTTTTCAGTCTTTAGAGATGGTAAAAATACATGTTTGTAAATTTTTATTTTATGAAAATAAGTATTAAAAGCCATTTCCTTGTGAATAATGAGTTTTGGACAAAGTATAGCTATTGACCTTTTTATCTAAAGTAAATTTTTAATTTTAATTTATTATAAATGAAAGTAAATATAAAAAGTAATGTAAAAATTATATTGAAATAGTATTTTGAAGTTATAATTCGAAAATATAGTGAACTATTTGTAGGTGTTGGTTTACGCTGCGGAAGGAAATTTTTACCGACTTTACCGAATGCTGGCTTTTAGTGTTAACGTGAAAGTTCTTTGAGTTGGATGTCGTTTCCTTTATGCCTCGAAAATGCAGTTTAGTTAATGAAAATGATAAATTATTAGCAAATTTACAAATAAAAGGGTTAATACTAAATAATAAAAAGTGTCATTAAATTAAGTGTAAGAAGAAGTGTTCAATTATAAGTTGTTGAATAGTTGTTATAAGTTGTTAGTTATAAATTGTTACGAATCTGCCAAAAACAGTTTTTCGACGTCATTGAAACACCACGACAAGTAAATGTAATTTTTTTTTTCTATTTATTGACCTTTCTTACAGTACTCGTTACCCCAAAAAAATAGTACAGGGTATCTCTATGGAACATAAATAGATTTTCTAGTTTAGGCATTTGTTAATTTAGGATGGTTTTATATATATATATATATATATATATATATATATATATATATATATATATATATATATATATATATATATATATAAATTATACTAGATATATATATATATATATATATATATATATATATATATATATATATATTATGAAGTCTACTTAGATAAATAATGGATTTTTCAGTTTTAAAATTAAAATCTTTTTTTAAGAAAAAAAAGAAAAAAGAAATAAACTTTCTAATGAATTAATAATGAACTATATTTTTAATAAATTTAAAAATTTTAAAACCTTAAAAAAATTTTTATAAGTTAAAAGAAAATATAAAAGTTCACTCAAAGAAAAAAAAGTGTGATAATATAAATGTCACAAGTTAAAATAAAATATTAAAGTTAGCGCTCATAGCCTAGAAAACGGGATATCAAGTATTACGATACATATAGAATTCGTTGCGAGTATATGTGAGCCTTCGAGCGCCGTTAACTGCACGTCTGTAGATGCGGGCGCTGTCGTACCGGTTTCTCGCCGGATAGCGCCTGCTAGCGCTGGAGTTGGGCCTTCACGCTACCCTCAACTCTAATAATAATATAATAATAATATAATAATAATAATAATAATAATAATAATAATAATAATAATAATAATAATATAATAATAATAATAATAATAATAATAATAATAATAATAATAATTATAATTATAATTATAATTATAATTATAATTATAATTATAATTATAATTATAATTATAATTATAATTATAATTATAATTATAATTATAATTATAATTATAATTGTTATAATAATAATAATAATAATAATAATAATAATAATAATAATAATAATAATAATAATAATAATAATAATAATAATAATAATAATAATAATAATAATAATAATAATAATAATAATAATAATAATAATAATAATAATAATAATCCTTTTAAAAAAAAAAAAAATTGAATCCGCGACCATTGTTTACCTAAGACCAGGGGAAGGGTAGGAAGTTAAGAACATTCCAAAGGATTGGAAGTTAAGGACTAGGAGAAGGGGTTTGATGTTAAGGAGTAGCCGAAGGGTTGGAAGTTACGGACTATGCGAAGGTTTGGAAGTTAACGACTAGGCGAAAGGCTGGAAATTAAGGACTATGCCAAGCAGAGGCAAACATTAAGGGTATGCTAGGTACGCAACGCTTGCCCAAATGGATCGGACAACTGATGATGCATATATTTCTTTTTATATTTTTTAGAATTTTGAAATCTAATTTTATTTATTTTTTCTGTGGAAATACCAAGCTAAGAATGCCATGATGACAATGCAATTAAACGTAACTAAACAAATGCATTTTACTTGGGCGGCGCGAGTGCGAAAAATTTGTTTTTTGTCTAATTTTTTTTATTAAAGTAAAATATAAACGCTAAGCTTTGTTGATTACTTCTTAGTTTGATTTATATTTTTGTCGTTAGTGGGTTGTTGTTGTTCTCCTAATTTTTTTTAATTAGCCATATACAGTATATATATATATATATATATATATATATATATATATATATATATATATATATATACTACTGCTATATATATATATATATATATATATATATATATATATATATATATATATATATATATATATATATATATATATATATATATTACTTTACAAATCGCGAGGAAAGGGAAAACTTTAGCAAATATTCTCATTTTATGCAAATTTAATTAACAAATTTACAAAGAAAGAAAGATGAATAGACTTACCAAAATATCAAAATGTTTCAAAAGTTAAACGACATCAGTTATGTAAGTATATATATATATATATATATATATATATATATATATATATATATATATATATATATATATATATATATATATATAAAATATATATATATATATATATATATATATATATATATATATATATATATATATATATATATACAGCTTATC
Source organism: Trachelipus rathkii (assembly GCA_015478945.1). Lineage (NCBI taxonomy): Eukaryota > Metazoa > Arthropoda > Malacostraca > Isopoda > Trachelipodidae > Trachelipus > Trachelipus rathkii. The sequence goes on along the minus strand of JABUQX010005390.1, from coordinate 25,777 downwards.
CACCCAAAAAATGCACCGCACTTCCCTGATGCTAAGGGTTGGAAGTTGAAATCTTTTATGGTGAATTCGTATTGGAACCGATCAGGAATATGAACAGGAATTACAGCAATTATTTAAGGTTTTCATGAACAAAAGCCGCAGGCAAATTTATATGCCCTATCATCAAATGGCGGTGGTGAACATTGAAATCACCACGAATGATGATTTCAGATGAATAAGTGAGCGGTAATGTGCTATAATTTGGAATTTTGTTAGTCCAAGAATTTAGGATGGACTTTATGTAGAGCTTGAGATAAATCTATATATATATATATATATATATATATATATATATATATATATATATATATATATATAGTATATCTATATATATATATATATATATATATATATATATATATATATATATATATATATATATATATATTATCGGTATGGGGCATCCCCCTGTGTAAGCATGAAAGAATAACCATAACGTACTATTGCATGTCGTAAGGGGCTACTAAAAGGACAGTGGTAGCTGGGGTGGGGTCACACTACCACTTATTTCCGCCCTAGGAATGTTCACACATGCCTCGGACCTGGTCGTGATCACCGTAAACGACTTTGTATTTTTCGGCGAAACTGGATGAAACTTGTAGGAACATGGATGAAATGTGAAGGAACATGGAATGTTGGAGGTATAAATGGCGACGAGAAAAGGAGTGAGGTGATGGATGTATTTAGAAAGGGTAAATTTGATTTGGTTGCTAAGACTGAAACAAAGATGAAAGGAAGTGATTTGGAAGAGTGGTGCTGGGGTGAAGGAATGAGAGTGTGCTGGGATGGAGAGGGATGAGAGTGGAAGAGAAGGAGCTGCGATTATAATGAGCAAATTGTGGCACAAACCTATGGTAGATTTTGTTTGTGTGGGTTTTAGAATACTAATGGTTAAATTTAAGTTTGAGAAGGTTAAGTTATGTGTGGTTGTATCATATGGTTCATCTGAAGGGGATTATGAGGAGAGTGAGTATTTCTGGAATGATCAGAAATAAGGTTTGGACGGGTGAGTTGGGGGCTGATAGGTGATCGAGAGTGTATGGTATAGCAGGTGCCTTTGTGGTTGCCTTTGCGGTTGCGAGGGAAAATGAGAATGAAAAGGTGACTGATTTCTGTGAGGAGAGAGATATGTGCGTAAGTAATACATTCTTCGAGCACAAGACTATCCATAAGTATACGAGAGTTGGTATAGGTAGAGATGGTGTCGAAGTGAAGAGTATGATTTATTTAGTATTGGTAAAGTAGAATGTGTTGAAGCACGTGAAGGATCTTAAATTAGCAAGTGGGTTGGGGATGGAAATATCTGACCATTATGTTGTTTAATGTTATACTGAGTAAGTGGGGGCATTGATGGAAGGGAAAGAGAAATGGAAGGAAGTAAGAGAATTAGGAGTGAGAAGTTAAACGAACAGGGTTTTAAGAAAAACTACGTGAGATCACTAGCAAATATATCAGTTGAATGTGAACAAGATGGATTTGAGCAAATCGGAGGGCAAATGAAGATTACGTTTGTTAACAGTGCTAGAGAAGTATGTATGTATGTGTGCTAAAGTAGGAAGTAAGAACTCCAATAATGAATGATGGAATAAGGAGGTGATACAAGCGGTAAAAAGTATAAAAGATGCATGGCTGAATGTACTTAAAGTTAATGATGAGGTTTCGAAAGAAAGATGTATAGAAATAACTAGGAAGGAAAATAGAAAGTTTAAAAGTTGCATGCGTAGGAGAAAAAAAGGTAAATGAAGAGTTTGGAAGGAGGATGAATGGGGATCTACAAGGGCATAGGAAGCTGTTCTGGAAGGAAATCCGAAAAGTTAAGAAAGAGAGTAAGGGGAGTCTTCATAAAATAATGAATAGAGATGGTGCTTTCTTGACTGTTGAGTTGGATGTGAGGAGAGTGTGGATGAAGCATTTCGAAAAGTTGTATAACATTGACAGTGATGAAGAGGTGACAGTGAATATGTGTGGGTATGATGGTGTAAGATGAAGTATGTATTTTGAGAATGAGATAATTAGTAGGGAGGAGGTATTAGGTAGAGTGAAAAAGTTGATGAATCAGCAGGTATGGAAGGAATTACTGATGAAGTGAACAAGAATAGAAGTAAGATTGATATTGACTGAATGTGAAAGTTGTTTAACAAAGCGCATTGTGGAGGGTGTAGCTCAGGAGGACTGGAGGAGCAGTGATGGTATTTTTGTATAAAAGTAAGGATGATAAGGGGATAAGGATAACTGTAGAAACTAAAAGAGAAATAGCTCATTGAGTGCTGTAGTGAAGATATATGTTGGTATTTTGGCTGAAAGAGTTCGTCGAGTGACTGAGGGGTTGATTGTTGAAGAATAAGGACTCTCTCTCTCTCTCTCTCTCTCTCTCTCTCTCTCTCTCTCTCTCTCTCTCTCTCTCTCTCTCTCTCTCTCTCTCTCTCTCTCTCTCTCTCTCTCTCTCTCTTTCCACAGGTGCATTTAGAAGTGATAGAGGATGTGTGGATCAAATCTTTACATTGAAACAAATGAGTGATAAAATGAGAGAGAGAAGAAAAGAAGAACAAAATGTAATTAGATTTTCTGAACTTGTAACAGGCGTTTGACAGGATTAAAAAGGAAGCTCTTGGCAGGTGTTAACGATATATAACGTTGATGGTAGGTTTCTGAGTGGGATTAAAAGTATGTCTGTCGATACTGAAGCGTGCGTAAATATAAATGGAGTGGAGGGTGAAAGGTTTAATATTAATAGCTGAGTGAGACAAGGATGTGTTATGTCTCTTTGGCTATTTAATTTTTATATGGATCGGGTGATGAAAGAACTAGAGGTAAGGGTGGTAGGGAAAGGTGTTGGATTGATGGAGAGTGGAAGGTGCTTTTTTTATAGTACGCATATAATTTGGATTTGTGTTGTGAATGTAAAGAAGGTTTGAGGGGATTGGTAGAAAGGTTTGGCAGGGTGTGTAAAAGGAGTGGTTTGAAAGTAAATGTAAATAAGAGCAAGGTGATGGTGGGGAGTGAGGATAGTTAGTGGTGTGAAATCATATTGAATGGTATACAACTAGTACAAGTATCGGAGTTTAAATATTTAGACTACGTTCGATGAAAAGGTAACTGGTGATGCTGAGTGTAGTAGGAAGTTGTGAGTTGCTAAAAAGAGGCTGGTGTAGATAAATCTTTGGTGAATGTAAAAGGACTAAGTATTGAGTGCTCTAAGGTTCTGGATGAGGGTATGTTGTTACCGGCGTTAATGTATAGTTGTCAAACTATGGTCTGAAATAAGAGGTATAGACCTAATGTACAATCTGTTCAGATCCACAATCTTAGGAGCATGTTAGGTGTGAGAAGAATTGATAAAATAAGGAATGAATTCATTAAGGAGTTGTGTGATGTGACGAAAGGAGTAAATGAGAGAATACATGAAAGTGTACTAAAGAGATTTGTTCATTTGAAAAGGATGGATAATAGTCGATTGGTTTAGCAGTTTTATAGTGGTGAGTGTGCTGGCAAGCAACCGGCTGGTAGACCTAAGAAAAAGTGGATTGAATCAGAAAAGAAAAGAAAAGAATGGTGCATAGTAGGAGTGAATAGCGTGGTTTTGTGAGGGGGGAATGGTTGTGGTCTCGAGGGATGAACCCTGATATTGACGAGAAACAACAACGGGGTCTGTCACGGTTTTGTGAGCCTCAAGGGTGTATTTCGGTTGCTGAGGGCTATCGCTTATGGGTATGAAGGAAGGTTACAAGGTGAACCTTCTTTGCGACTTTGGTCATTTTCTACTACTTAAATATTCAGCTCCTTATATATATATATATATATATATATATATATATATATATATATATATATATATATATATATATATATATATATATATATATATATATATATATATATATATATCAACCTGGAAGATCGCTGACCCTTCTTCGTCTTCAGGGGACACAATATTCTGGGCGACAGTTTGTGGGTCCGGCATTTTGTTTGACCGCAATAGACTCAGTTGGGAGATACATTTCTTTGCTTGAACTTTGTTATTATCATTACAACTAATAGGCCAAATAGGCATGGAATTTCTCTGTATATACATATATATATATATATATATATATATATATATATATATATATATATATATATACTTCTATATATATATATATATATATATATATATATATATATATATATATATATATATATATATATATATATCGTGACTGGGTATAGGGTAAAAGGAGTTTCAAATGTCAACTTCAATACAAAATAAATATTTTCTATATATAGATAATAAGCTAAAAATCCTAATCCCCATTCATTTATGAATATTATGCTACTCATTTAAATTATGGTAGCTGGCGGAGGAAATGGTAAAATCACCTCATTGGGTACATGAGGTGTTGGACTGAGCTGGTACCCTCAAATGTCTTAATCTCAGATAAGTTCATACGAACAAACCTCAAATATAAACCCACATCCACCCTTTCTCCATTATCACCTGGGAGTTTCAGGAATTTGATTATTGGCTTGGTATCTCCAAATTGCCTACTTATTCTAGTAGAAAGTCTTTTTTTATTAATATCTGCAATATTAGAAGTCTTAATTCTAGTTTGCATTCTGTGTAGCGCCAAGATTCTTTCTGAAAGATTTAATCTCCTCATTTTAACCAAAACTCAGAAAGCTTGAGCTCTCCGACAGCATAAACCATACCTTGTTCTCCGTTGCCGTCAAAACCCTCAATAATCAATTTACCAGCCAAAGGGGGGGATAAAAAAAGAGACATAGTATCACGAAGAATAAATTTTTTACTATTCCTGGATGAAGTATATGGACTATGAGTTTCTGAGGTTTGAAGACAACTTTAATTCCTGAAGACATGAAGGAACATGATAAGACATGAAGGAACATGATTTAACATTAGTTAAACAAAGATTTATTATTTAAGTTGAAGAGGAAGTAATTGGAATGCACACCTCCATGCCAAAGAGATGTACGACCGCAGGTTAAAATGTCTCTAATATTCAGCCTTCTGATTTCTCTACACTGTCCTTAGTTTCCTTGCCAGTCTATGGTTAAATTGATCTGGTCTGTATTTTTATTTCTTAGCAGGAAGGAAAGGTGGAAGTGGGTAGTTTAACAAGGAAGGGTGCAATAACGAAAGCACTGGTTTTAAGAATTATTGGAGGAATACCATCAGGACCATGTACGCCTTTATTAGTATTAATTTAGTACAAAAGCCGCAGGCAAATAGATGAGTATATACCGTATCGTCAGAAGCAGGGGAAAGCTAATGGCGGTGGTGAACATTGAAATCACCACGAATGATGATTTCAGATAAAGAATTGCAATATTATTTATAGATGAGTTGGAGGAAGGTGGAGAAGGAAGTATAACTCGGGAACTTGGAATTCGTTAAAGTTGGATCGAATATTCCAACTTTAGATGAAAGTAAAGTAGTCGTGGTGGTGTCAGTTGGAAAGTGATGGAAACAAAGTTAGAGTTGGTATAATGTCAAAAAATGTCAGAAAGAACGTGAAGAAGAGAAACCAGAGAGACCATTGCATTTTTCACTAGAAAAGAGACATAATGTCACGAAGAATATATTTTGCACGTTTCCTGGATGAAATAAATATAAGGAGTATAAGTGGAGTTTTTTGATAATGTTTGAAGATAATGGTATTTGGTGAAGGCATAAACATGATTTAGAATGAGTTAAACCAAGATTTATTTTTTAAGTTGAAGAGAAAGTAAATGGAATG
>JABUQX010005390.1:0-7500 GCA_015478945.1 Trachelipus rathkii | reverse complement strand
ATAATAATAAAATATGAATGGAGAAACAAGTTTTACGAAGCACCTAGTTGAAAACGATGAGCAGAATGATGCGCTCAGGCAATTACGGGTGGGTTACCTATACAGCCAAACACGACCAGTTCCACCCTGTCGTTGTTCCGGCCAGGAGTGTTTTACGTGCGCATGTGTTTTCATTATATTGGATATTTTCTGAAAATGGAAAAGCTATCAGATTATTTTTCACGTAGCGTTGGTGTTGATAGTAAAAGGCATAGGCTCGATTCAAGTTCTTCACAAGAGCACTGTGTCTTCGAGGCAGTAACGTGGAAACAACGGAAACTTCCAACAAGTGAGTCATAACGTCTTGCCAAGAATTGCTGGACACTTTAGCAAAAAAATGATTTTTTGCATTAAAGTATTCGTGTTTGTTGTTGAAAATGGAAAATTAGGATGTAATACGTGTAAAAATATTGGGATTTTAAGTGTTCATAAAAAAAAAGAATGAAATTTCTAGAGATGGGAAATGGTTGAAGATAACTAGCTATGGGCGACACGAAAGAGAACGACAAACTTCTTCGAAGAAATGTACTTGACCCAAGGAAGTGCTGCTTATAAAGCGCAGAAATTGTTCTATCAGACAGTAGAAAAAAAAAACATTTAAAAAAATAATAGTTCTTCATATTTCTCATGAAAAGGAAGCTACTGAGAAGATATTTCGTACTGCATATAAGGTTGTTTAAGAAAATCAGTCCTTTAACAATTTTGAAACAGAAATTGACTTACAGGAACTGAATGGTCTTGATATGGGTCTCATTTTATACTCAGAACAAAGCTTGTGCTTAACATAGCAATGCACAATAAGTAAAGAAAATGAAAAAAAACCTTGTGAATGAATTAATTCAAAGTGACACAAAAATTGGATTGATAAATAATTGATGAATCAACTTCTTTAAGTAACAAACCAAGTTTAATTGTGTACATTCGCTGTTCTTTAAAACAAACTGGTATGAATGGTTACGCTAAGTAATTCTTGGATTTTGGTTGAATTGGAATGTGTTACTGCGAAGGCCATATTTGACAGTTTAATTAAGTGTATTCACTTTCATGTAATTAACTTGATTGTTGTGAATATATACACAGTGGCGGCGATAACGGGCCCGCAGGGCCCGCACTGCGGGAGGGCCCCGGAGTTCGAGGGGCCCCTTACGGAGTCCAACTGTGAAACCAAACGGAAAAATTAATTTCTTCTCATTTGTTAATAAACAATAGTCAGCTGTTCCACCAAAAAAAAATCATTCAATCGCATATTAAACAATTTCTTTTAAAATAAAATAAGATATCTTTTCAGAATACTCGTATATGAATATGACAGAACAAATAGGTACCGGAAATATTCTCCAGTTTTCGGTCGACTCTTCCCAAAATGATGACAGATCGAATATCAGGGGTTGTATATAGGCTACTTTTTTCACTATATAATGGTGGCGATCAGGCGCGGTCATCCCTTACACTATAGAATGATGGCGATCAGGCGGGGGAAATCCTCTTTATTTTTTTAAATATGTTTTGTAGTTGCATTGAATGCCTTCATTGTTATTAATTACTTGTGAAGTGTTGTTTTTTATTAGTTTCTGCTTTTTTGATTATTTTATTTATATATATATATATATATATATATATATATATATATATATATATATATATATATATATATATATATATATATATATATATATATATATATATATATATATATATATATATATATATATATATATATATATATATATATATATATATAGGAATATATAATTAAATATAGAAATAATGTCGGATAAACGATGCTATTTGAGTGGTTCGCAAAAAAGAAAAAAGAAAAATCAGACAGTCGAAAATGTAACAAAACTTCCAAAGATTGATTCATTTTTCAAAAATCCTGCATCCGAGTTAAATATTGATTGTATTGCTTCTACATCGAGCTCTGTGAACCTTATTGAAATTAGAAGTACACAAGAGGTAAAGGATAGATCAAAAGAATGTGAAACCGACGTTAACAATGACGTTGATAGATGCGTTATCGAAAACTCTACCGTGGCTAAGATTTCGTATAAAAATAAATTCCAAAATGACATTGGATTTTTTCCTATGCCTCTTTCTAAGGAAGCCAGAGAAAAAATTTTAGCCGGTGAACCATGCCGCCCTTTAGGTCCCTTTCCTAAGGATATAATTTCAAAAAGATCATTCAGTGCTGAATATTATTCATATGCAACTATAACTGGCCAAAAAATCGAAAGATATTGGCTTTGTTATTCTCCCAAATTAGATGCTGTTTATTGTGAGCCTTGTTGGCTGTTCAATGAATGCCCTGAATCAAGAAGTTGGCGTATAGGCATTCGTGATTGGCAGGGGCTTAGTAAGAAAATTAAAAAAACATGAATGTAGCAAATCACATTTACACGCTTTTATGACTTATGGTATGTGGAGAAAAATACAAACTATGCGTGATTAACTCTCGGAGGGATCATCGAAATGGAAAAAAAAATTATACCAGCATTATCGATGTGGTGAGAACACTGGCAATGTGTTCATTACCATTTCGTGGTCATAGAGAAAATACAGAATCAATTGGTCCCGAGTCTGGAAACTTTTTGAATATTGTTGATCTACTCTCTCGATATGACTCTTTACTTAGAGCTCACTTAGCAAATGAGAAAAGTAGAAACAAGTATTTACATCATGAAATACAAAATGACATGATTAGTTTACTTGCATGTTCAGTTAGGAAAACATTATTATTCAGAATAACCTCAGCTCCGTATTATTCATTAATTCTAGACACCACACAAGATATCTCCAAAAGAGATCAGTTGAGTATCGTGATTAGATATACAACACTGACAGAAAAAAATCCCGGAGAAAATTCTCTGCAGATACACGAGTCGTTTTTGGGTTTCGTAGAAGTCAGTGATCAAACAAGTGAAACATTTGAGAATTCAATATTGTTATATTTGAAGGAAAAGGGAATTGATATTCAAAAATGTCGAGGACAAGGCTACGATGGCGCGTCTAATATGAGTGGACAGTACACTGGACTACAGAAAAGAATTAAAAATATAGTTCCAACAGCTGAGTACGTACATTGTGCAGCACATAACCTGAATCTTGTGCTGAATGATTCAGTCTCTAACATTACCGAGGTTAGTCAATTTTATGATATTGTTCAGCAAACGTATGTTTTCTTTAGCGGAAGTTTACCCCGTTGGCAAGCTCTCAACAAAACACTAGAAGGAGAACTAGCAAGGAAAAAGATTATCAAAAAGTTGTGTCCAACAAGATGGGCATCACGAAATGATTGCCTTTTGGCATTGAAAAAAAAAAACTTTCAATGTGTAATGAAGTGCCTAACGAAAATTATACTGTCTAGTCACAATAAACAGGAAGTAGAACAGGCCCTCGTCATTAGGAAACATCTGGACTCCTTTCAGTTTATACTAATTGATGTGTTTTTGTGTTTTCTTTTCTTTAAAGGATGAATGTTTCTGGGCAGAAGAAGGAGAAGAAGAGGAAGAAGAAGAAGTCGGGCTTTTCTTTGAGGATGGGAAGTTGGAATAAAGACGAGGAGTGCAGTGTTTTTTTATATATTTTACTTGTTGTGATTTTCGTGAATATGATTATAAGTTCCTTATGTTCTTTTTGTTATTTTTCAGTGTATAAGCACAGAATTAATATGGTATTGTGTTTAATGTGATTATTGAGAAGGGTAACTTAGTTGTTTGGAAACGGTAACGGTAAAGGGAACGGAATCAAGTTTGTGTTGTTTGTCAACGCTTTTTTGGATAAACGGTTAAACGTATAAACGTGTTGAGTTTACATAAAGGAAAAGAGCCCGCCCCTCAAGAATTCTTGGGAACTGGGCTCCTTAAACACTGTAAATATAATCCCTAAATTCCCTAAGTTAAATGTATAAGCTCTTGTTTATATAGTTACTCATATTGTAACTAGCTGTAAAACGAGAATTCATATTTGTTTTTTCTCAAACGAAGAAGGCAGTGCGGGAGGCAGGGAGTTCGAGTTCGAGGGGCCCCTTACGGAGTCCAACTGTGAAACCAAACATCTGGACTCCTTTCAGTTTATACTAATGTTCACCCTACAAAACAAAATTCTTGAAAACATTAGCAGAGCTTCTGAAAGTGTACAAAATAAGTCAGTTGATCTTCATAAAGCATGTTTCTTCCTGAGTCACGCCAATGAAGAATTACAACATTTGAGGAGAAACTTCTCCGAATTCTTCCTTTCATGTGAACTAAAACAGAAACGCAGACGAACTGTGAAGCGTTATTTTGATGAAATAGCATCGGACTACAGAATAGACAATCCTTTGAAAGCTTTTGAAATAAATATATTCAATACATCACTGGATATTGCAATTAATCAGATCAAAAATAGATTCGTTAGTTTACGAACGGTTGCAGAAAACTTTTCATTTTTGGAACCAAAAAGCTTAACAAAACTGACTGAGGAGGAAATTTCAGAAAAAGTAAACATCCTCATAAGCAAATACCCCAGTGACATTACTTGCAATCTAATTGCTGAAGTGTTATTATTTAGAAGTTTATTAGGTAAAGAGATCGATACGAAAAGAAATATCAGAGATATTGCCCGACTACTTATCGAAGAAAACAGCTTCCTGTTAAGTAGCTTTCCCGAACTAATAGCAACAATACAGCTATATTTTACTCTACCAGTTACAACAGCAACGGCAGAGAGAAGCTTCTCAAAATTAAAACATAAAAAATTACTTGAGAAGTACTATGAGCCAGTCAAGACTGAGCGACTTGGCAATTCTGAGTATCGAGCATGAAGAAACTCGAGCAATTAATATTGATCAAGCAGTCAACGTATTTCTTCTTCAAAAGAAGCGAAGATTAGGAAAAATTTAAATATATATATATATATATATATATATATATATATATATATATATATATATATAATATATATATATATATATATATATATATATATATATATATATATATATATATATATATATATATATATATATATATATATATAAACCATGCATATTCCACTGGTTGTTTGTAATGTAAATTAAAGCCCAGTAAATCACTTGTAATCTTTTAAATATATATGATGGAATAATAGTGTTTATATATATATATATATATATTATATATATATATATATATATATATAATATATATATATATATATATATATATATATATATATATAATATATATATATATATATATTTATATATATATATATATATATATATATATATATATATATATATATTATATATTTATTACAATATATATATATATATATATATATATATAAAGAGAGGGCCCCAGCAAAATTCTTGCGGGAGGGCCCCGAAGACCTTAGCGCCGCTACTGGCAATAACCTAATAAGCTTGACCTGTGACGGTGCTGCTACTATGATTGGAAGAAAGAGTGGTGTTGGAGCATTATTTACAGAAAATTCCATTCTCCTTTTGTTTGGCACTGTCAGTGTCTGACGTAATTGTCAGTTTCAGGAGTTGCAAGGTTTAAATCCTTTATCGATAAACTTTATGTGGTGTATCATGCTTCTCCAAAGAACAGCAGAGAGCTACGGAGCTGTGCAAGTTTACTGAAGACAGAAACTTTGAAGATTGGAAGAGTTTTGAGCACTCTTTGGGTTGCTTCAAGTTTAAGATATGTGTCAGCTGTTTGGACGTCGTATATATAAACCTTTAGTTCAACACCTCAAAGATGCTTCGAACGATCGAATGAGAGACAAAACGGATAAAAATATGTTTTAACGGTCTTATAACAACAATCACCGATACTAACTTCATACTAGACTTGGGTTTAATGGCCGATGCATTGCAGGAGCTTTCTGAGTTGAGAAAAGCTTTGCAACATCATAATGTTGGTTTAAGTTTTGTCAACGAGAAATTAAACATCAAAGTTGCTTTGTTTAAAATAGGATATCAGCTGCAGTAGCTTACTACTCCGTGGCTCAACAAGCTGTAGACAACTCGACTTTTTTCAATGTTCCTCTCCACCAAAAAGAAGGTAGAAATGTCGTAAAACCCTTGGAGCCTAAACAATTTTATGAACTTAAAAAGTCTATTGAAAAAAAGACTTAAATGAAAAAGATCTTGAGCTTGCCAACTTGGTAAAAATTACAGATATAAATAATTGGCCTGATCGTGTCCCAATAACATTTGAGGAAAATTATTTTTAATCATTAAGTTTTTTACTCCTGCTGGATGTTGAGGTGTGAGTTTCTTTCGGAATTTTGTTTTCATTTTATTATTATTATTATTATTATTATTATTATTATTATTATTATTATTATTATTATTATTATTATTATTATTATTATTATTATTATTATTATTATTATTATTATTATTATTATTATTATTATTATTATTATTATTATTAGTAGTATAGTTAGTGTACTAGTAGTAGTAGTAGTAAAGTAGTAGTAGTAGTTGTAAGTTGTAAGTAGTAGTAGTAGTAGTATAAGTAGTAGTAGTACGTGTGTAGTAGTAGTAGTCAACACGTAGTAGCCACTCACGTCCATCTTCACACTCATTTGTCATACAACATTTAGTCAATCATATTTGGGCATATTACCTTGCGCACACTATCATGCTCTATATTTTTTTTCATTTTACAGTCATTCTTGCCTTTAATACTGTTCGTTAAATTCTCACGATTTTTGCTCACTCCTTCACCCTCTCTCAGCATTCTGAGATGGCCTTAGTGTTCGACGCCTCGAGTCGAAAAAAAAATAATATAATAATTTATTAAGTGTAAGTTTCTTCATATTTAAAATCATTCCTTAAAGTCAATTATTTCCCTTATATATATATTATATATATATATTTATATATATATATATATATATACTATATATTTATATATATATATATATTAATTATATATATATAATATATATAATATATATATATATATATATATATATATTATTATATATATTTATATATATATATATTATTTATTTATTATTTTATTTCTTATACCACATAGCCTCATAATCCTGAGGTAATTGATCAGGAGTATTTGTAAGGTTCTGACCAGTGGAGGTGCAGGAATATTTTAGGGCCGGATTATGCAGCCCTGCTTTCATCGCGCTACGTAGTCCGGAATGCTTGCCACTGTAAGGCGTGGGTGCATCCTAGTACGGCCGGGCTTTTTCTCCAATGCGAGAAAGCATGAGAAGAGTGATTTGTTTGTGAATAGACGTTCTGGTTGTATGTGTTGGCTAGTTTGTGATTTGTGTGTATTGATGAATTGTGTAATACACTATCCGTAAACTGCAATCGTAAATATTGCAGCAAATTCTCCTACTAACGACGACAAATTTTTGTGTCCGTTCACGTGGCCGAACTAGAACTCGAACCCATACTGAGAGGGAATCCTGTTCTTAAGGTGAGCCAAAAAGCTCGCCTTAACCCACTGAGCCAAACGTGAA
>JABUQX010005389.1:7500-10000 GCA_015478945.1 Trachelipus rathkii | reverse complement strand
TAGGAATCCTAAAAGTAACATAGGGCTCCTCGAAATAAAATAGGACTACTCAAAGTAATATAAGACCCTTCTAAATAACATAGAACTTCTCGAAGGAACATAGAACTCCTCGAAGTAACATACTACTCCTCGAAGTTATATAAGTTTCCTCGAAGTAACATATGACTTCTCGAAGTAACATACTACTCCTCAAAGGAACATAAGACTCACCGAAGTAACATAGGACTCCTCGAAGTAACTTAATACTCCTAGAAGTAACATAGGACTCCTCGAAGTAACATAGGATTCCCCAAAGTAATAAAGGACTCCTCGAAATAACGTAGGACTAATCGAAGGAATATACGACTCCTCGAAGTAACATAGGACTCCTCGAAAGAACATAGGACTTCTCGAAGTAACATTGGACTCCCCATAGTAACAAAGGACCCCTCCTTTTACACTCCCTGCCAAACCCCTCTACCAATCCTCTCATACTCTCTTCAGATTCTCCACACAAAATAATATAATAATAATAAACATGACACACACACACACACATTAATAATAATGCAATAATAATAATAATAATAATAATAATAATAATAATAATAATAATAATATTTTTTATTTTTTACAGTTGTCACTACCACTCACGGGCAGAGCCCTATTCAGCAGAAGTCAACAACTAAAGCAAATTACGCAGATGAGCACAGACACAGGCAGTAAGAGAGATTAAATTCAGCAGGAAACACAGAAGAGGAAAGAGATTTCACAGAACAGAAGTGGCAGGAAAGAAGGAAGCAACGCAGCGAACTAGCCTGGAGTTACCAATATCTACAGAAAACTCGTGCGCAGACACAGCACCCCTTGTGCTACGAGGGCGGCGCAAGGGGAGTGGTAAGTTCCCTTGAACACCTGCTGCTGCTATACCTTTAGAAAAAAATAAAACACCAATATCGCCCCGCAAAATTAGAAAGTCATGTGAAATGGAAAGTACAGAACATTTGGCTTTTGACTCGACCCTGTCCAAATGCCGGGTGAAACCAGAGCCCTCGATATAGAACAGTACTCATAAAGGCTTATGAGACCTTTGGTAGCTGGAGTGTCCGAGAAGAGGAAAAAATCTCGCAGTCTAAACAGAACTCCAGTTTCTTTGAGGCCGCCCCAGCAACCTTTGTGATGTGATCCAAGACATTTTTTTGTTTAAGTTAAGGCTAAGGATGTTTATATTGTCAACAGGAGCGACGAGAGAGAACCGTCGAAAGAGACAGGAAAGTTAAAGGTTAGAGAGATTGTAGAAGTTGAGTTTAAAGAATTACTACAAGGTTGAGACGGACCCCAACTGGAAATTCTATCCAGAGAAGCGAGAATAGAATCGGAAAGATTAAGACGAGAGGCAATTCTAGTAGTAAAAGATGAAATGATTTGAAGAATGAAGGGTCGAGTCATCGGCATATGAGTGGATAGAGTTAGATGTGCAGTTGAGAAGATCATTAAGAAAAGCAATAAAGTAGAGATAAGACAGAACCCTGAGAAATAATCTACTATTGATAGAAAAGGGGAAGAAAAAGTCTCTCCACTAACCAGAAGATATTGGAGCGAATTTGAAAGAAAAAGCTAGATTATGGTAAGAAGAGAAGGAGGAAACTCCAAGGAGGGGAGCTGGGAGAGTAGTGACGTGCCATACCCGGTCAAATGCTTTGGATATGTCATGCGCCACCACGCAAGTCTTGTAGTTCCTAAGGGTGGAAAACCATAAATCGGTTAAGAGAAAGTATATCACTAGTATACCTCGAACGCCGAAAAAGCTACCGTTGATTTGAGCAGAGAATAGATTCCAGATGGCTCCAAGAAGTAGAGAAGTATATGATTTCGCAGACTAGATAATACAGGTGAGAGCTATAGGGTGATAGTTAGAAGATCAGAGCGGCTTCCTTTTTCGGAATAGGTTGGACATGTGCGTGCTCCAACACCTGAGGAAGAGATGGTAACATGAGGAATGAAGGAACGAGGGGAGGAGAGCTGGAACACTCTCAAACTGAGGAATGCTATCCGCCACCCACCTTCCTAACAAATTATAAATTCAGAGCCAAAAAAATCTGATCAAATGGTGAATTACAGGTAAAGACATAGGACACCTGAGGGGAGAGGGGGAGGAGGAGGAATGCCAGAATGTCCAGGTTAAGGCAGAGTGTTAGGCCGAAGAGATTGGCCTTTTCAATTGGAGAGTTAGCAACAGAGCCATCAGATCTGAAGAGGAGGAAAGAAGATTACAGAGTTGTTATAGATGTTTTTGGCAAGAGGCCAGAAAGATTTGTCAGTAGGAGAACCAAGGAGGTTAGCGCACTTTCATGAAAGCCCGCTTAGCTCGTCGAAGAGTATCCCTGCAACGATTTCTAGCTGAATGAAAATTAGCGAGAGTGATAGGAGAACGAGAATTTTTCCGCTCCCGATAAGTGCTGTCTCTAGCCTGGATGGCCAGAGAATAATAATAATAATAATAATAATAATAATAATAATA
>JABUQX010005389.1:0-5000 GCA_015478945.1 Trachelipus rathkii | reverse complement strand
AATAAGTTTTTATTTTTTAGCAAAAGATTTGGTAGAGTTTTCGGTTTTGATGTTTTGTGGCATTGAGTTGTAAAGTTTAGCTGCTTTGAGTGGCTTTTTTTAGTCTACAGAAGGGAGCGTTTATGTAAGTATTATTTCTTAGATTTATTCGATTTGCTTCGCGCCTTGCTTTGGTTTAATGGTAAATTACTAGCAAGAATTCACATTAGTTAAGTGGATACTTTATTATCTCTTTCAGGAGATATATTAGCAAGTCTTTAAACCAATATCTTTTAGGTTTTGAATAATGGCTGTGTATATTGTAAAAGTCTCTTATATTATTGCTAATGAGGCGAATAAATCGCTTTTGGATTACAATTACAGGGTGGATTACTGAGTTACTTGTGGTACCGTAGATAGGAAGACAGTAAAGTAAGTGGGGGTGTATTAGTGCATAGTATATTTTTCTAAGAATGGAAAGAGGTACAATATTTTTTAATTTTATTAGCATATACATGTATCTCGACAGTCTGCTAACTAGGTTGTTAATATGATCTTTAAACGTCAGCTTTTCATCGATTGTTATTCCCAGTATTTTAGCATTTGTAGCCCTATTCAGTTCTACATTGTTAATTTTAATATTTAAATCGTTAATTTGTTTGTTGCTAAAAATAATGTAAGATGTTTTACTTAAATTTAAAGATAGCTTATTAGCATCTATCCATTTCATTATTTTTGTTAATGTGTCTACTCCTTTACGAGATAGAGACTCGGCATCTTTGTCATTTATTAATATGGAGGTATCGTCAGCAAATGATACTGAAAAAGCGTCATGAGAGTTGTACAGATCATTTGTATATTGAGCCCTGGGGTACGCCGGTTGATGTTTGAAGCGTGGCTGAATTAGTTTCATTTAGTTTTACGTATTGAGATCTCTCCTTTAAGTAGCTTTTAAACCATTGTAAGTTTGTCCCCTCAAAACCCATTTTGTTCATTTTAATAATAATAATAATAATAATAATAATAATAATAATAATAATAATAATAATAATAATAATAATAATAATAATAATAATAATAATAATAATAATAATAATAATAATAATAATAATAATAATAACAAAGATTAACAGTAATAATTATAAGAGACCGCGAAGACACCAAAAATATTATAACAAAGTTTGAAGCTCTTGCAATGGCACGCCATTGATTTGAAATTGACCCAAAGAGAGAAATCCTTTAAAATCCGAAAGGGGGAAAGGATTTCGCAAGTCTTCATTCTCATGAATACCCCCTACTCCTCCAATATATATATATATATATATATATATATATATATATATATATATATATATATATATATATATATATATATATATATATATTTAAAGAGTATATATATATATATATATAAATATATATATATATATATATATATATATATATATATATATATATTAAAAGTTATCACCTCAAGGGTATTGTCTTATTTTTAGGAGGGGAACTGCGTAGGTAATTACTACTACTACTACTACTTCTACTACTACTACTACTACTACTACTACTACTACTACTACTACTACTAAGTTATTACTTAACCTAACCTAACCTAACCTAACCTAACCTAGCCTAACTTAACCTAACTTAGCCTAGCCTAACCTAACCTAACTTAGCCTAACCTAACCTAACCTAACTTAACCTAACTAAACCTAACCTAACGTAACCTAACCTAACGCTTGCATCGGGCTGAACGGAATTTTTTTTTTTTTATGTCGTGTCAACCCTTTTTCCTGTTGACCCATTTGGGATAGTCCCCATTTGGGATAGTCCCCATTTTAGGTATTTTCGATCTCGTTCAACATGATTAAATATATATAATTACCATAGAAATAAAATGCATTACAATTAACTTGAAAATTGCAGATTTTAAGAACTCAAATTTTTAATGGCTTAAAGGTCAATTTATCTATACTATTATTGGGATAAATTATTAAAACAGGAAATAGAAATATAATGTGGGATACTTTTCTATAAATATTTAAAGGACAAAGAAAATAATTTTGTTCCATATATAAAATGAAACGAACTTTATAATATTATAAGCCAAGATGATGGAACAATGAAATTAAAGATTCTTTATATAATAGAAATAGGGCTTATAAACTTTGGAAGTCTTCTCCCTCAGTAGAAAATAATAATAATAATTACAAAACTTGGCGTCGAAACTGCAAAAGATTAAGTAGATGCTATAAAAGAAACTATGATATTAATATTGCTCTATAGAAAGTAAAATTAATCCTAAAAAGTTTTACAATTATGTTAATAACAAAAGTTTCATTAAGGAATCAATTGGACCATTACTGGACACTAATGAAAATTAAAAATCAAATAATGCTGATATGGCAAACATTTTAATTAAATAACTTTTTCTCCACAGTTTTTACGAAGGTAAATCTAGATATAGTGTGCCTATTATGAAAGATATAAAGGATTTTCATGTAGACAATATTCTGGATACATTTGAAATTTTAGAAGAAATTGATTTCCAGATTGATAAATTATTAACAAATAAATCACATGATACAGATGTATTCTCCCCGATGAATCTGTAAATTTGGAAGATATATTAATAAAACCTTTCACAATGCTTTTCAATAAGTTTTTACCAGAAGGACCATTGCCGTACGATTTCAAACTTGCTAATATAAATTCCGTTTTCAAAAAAGGGAGATCGTAAGCTACCAATAACTACAGAGCAATTAGCTTATTAGCTTCTATAGTTGGCGAAATTTTTGGAGCAATACTAACTAATAGATTAGCTGCACACCTTGAAGATCATGGGTTCCTCAAGAATTCTCAACACAGTCTTAGAAGAAATAAATAATACTTAATAAATTTATTAGAATTTTTTTTAACGTACTGTAGTTACTAACGATGTAGATAACTATAAATATTTTGATGTCATTTACTTAGACTTTCAAAAGGCATTTGGTACCGTCCCTTATCAAAGACCATTGGAAAAGCTTAGCAGGTCAAGGATTCGAGGAAGACTTTACATTAGGATTCAAAATTCGGTTATTTGGACAGACGACAATGAGTCGTTATTAATGGTGAATGCTCAGATTGGCGAAGTTATTAGTTTGTACCCCAAGGATCTGTCCTGGTCCAATGCTGTTCATTATATATGTAAATGACGATTGTGATAATATTTAGGCCAATATTCGAAATTTGCGGATTGATACGAAATTGGAAATCGCAATAATGATGTGAGAAAGACTGTCAATTACCCAAAGCGATTTTAAACAAGATTGTAAATGTCAAAAACATGCAAAGAAATTAATACCGATAAATGTAAAGTTATACATATTTGGGAGTAGGAACAGTGAATACAATTACAAAATAGATGACTCCGTTATCAAATAAGTTGTCAATGAGGAAAAGGATTTCGGAGTATTAATTAAAAAGGATTTAAAGTTTGCGAGACAATGTGTGCTGAACGCTGTTATGAAAGCAAAAAAAGCTCTAGCTTTATGCCAGAAACTTCGAGTAAAATCTAAAAAATAAAATACTCCTCTGTATAAAACATTAGGTAGACCGTCATCTTTAATGTGATTAACGAACTTATCAGCAATTATAGAAGACATTAAAAAAATGAAAGAAATTCAAAATGGCAAACCAAATTAATACCAGAATTAGATATACATACGACCAACGAATACGCGAATTAGATATACATTCTTTAGAAACAAAAGAATTTCAGAGGAAAATTAATAGGTCTCAAAATACTTAAATAGAATTGAAAATAATCGATTACAGGCAATTCTTTAGATATGATTTTACGATGGTAACACGAAGTAAGCGGCAACCAACTGTGTCAATAAACGATTCAAACCAATAAGCAAAGAAATTCTTCACTTACGATGTAATGAGAATGTGGGAAAATAGTCGTCGCTTATGAATATAGGTGAACAGGCGGCAACAATTCGATTGTATTCAAGAAAAAGTTAGATATAAACACTTTAAGGAAATGGGTCTGTGAACTTCAACTCATACCGAATACTTTATTAAAACGATAGAATTAGATTAGGTGAAATCAAACGAACTATTGAGATCATTTGGTAAATGTTAAAAGTACATCTTAAAAGAATTTGGTATTGAACAGTTTTAATGTTTACCGCTTAGAGGGTTAGTTCTAACGCTCTAAGTCGGTAGTCTCATTACACTATCATTTTAATTGGTAATAACAGCTTTGATTTTCACCGCTTAGAGGGTTATTTCCCCGAACAAATGGGTTACATTGTTCGAATTCACACTATCATAATATATTTGTAATAACAGTTGTCGATGTCCACACTTAGAATATTCTAACTTTTAAGGCCGCTGACCTCATCAGCACACTATCATCTTAATTTGTAATAACAGTTTGATGTCCACCGCTTTAGTGGGTTATTTCTAACATTCAAAGCCGGTTACATCATCGTGAACACTGGAGATATTTTGTAATTAACAGTTTGGTGTTCACCGTCTAGAAGGTTAATATAGCGTTTCTTAGCCGGAGACCTCATCTTCCCTCAGACTAGCCTTGAGTGGACTGTAAAGTCTTTTCTAGTCGGGTCTGTAGTTCTGTGAGTTGTTAGTCGGTTGACTAACTTCGACTGAAAGACGTATTTATGTTTCGGAAAACTAATTCAGCAGAAATTCAGAAATTAAAGAGATTCATATAAAATAAAAAAAAAAGGAAAAAAAATTAATCTCTACAGGCAATTCGGAATTTTAATTATTGAAAATTATTATTTTAAATAAATTTCAATTTTATTTTAACATTCTTAATTTAGTGAAGCTACATATTGAAATTTAACAATGCCTGCTACTCGCTACACTTGTTCTAGCTGCAATATTAGCCGTTGGTATTCAGATTTGTAACAACTTATTCTCACCGATGAATTTTTTCTTCGGTATTGTGATATTTTTTGGCAATATCAAGTGCTGTCATACTGATATTCATGAATCAACCCTTCTTG